>JAGXEW010000296.1:0-179747 GCA_030684275.1 Acipenser oxyrinchus oxyrinchus | reverse complement strand
TTTGTATTGATTGTGTTTGTACTGTAGATCAATTTCCATTTAGAGTACACTTTATTTTTACATTATTTGAAAAACAATGCTGTTAGTCTATGAGACAGGGGCTTTGTGACACACCATTGTGTCGATTTAATACTGCAGCTTTTGTGAAGCTTCTTGACCTAGTCACCACTGTAAATGAGAGCTCTGTTCTCAATGGTTACTCATCTGGTTAGATAAAGGACATGATTGATTGACTGATAAGGCACTGGTACTGAACTTAGTTCTCAAAACACTTATCTGTTACAGTGAATGAACCACTGTTCACTGGAGGCAGAAAGCACCACACAGACTGCTGAAGAGGTTAACAGTATGAAGTGTTACTATACTGCTCCTTAACCAAGATCACTACCAGATCAGCCTCAGAGAAGCTCTCCTAGCCTAATCAGTAGAATTGCAACTAAACAATAAAATGCTTGCCTTTATTATTTGAAAATGACAAATATAGTTCATCAGTTACTCTTTCAGATCCCCATTAAAGAATGAAACGCTGAATTATTCATCGGTTTGTTTTCTGTTGATGGGGGTGGATGGCGTGTCATTGGCTTGACAGTGCGGGCTCTGCCAGGTTGACACACTAGAAGGTAAGGAGTCAAGCATGACGAAGCAATGAGCTGCCAGGACCGCTGGAGCATCTCAATTATTTCATTACTTATTAAAATAATCTTTGCAGCTTTAATCATCCGGCAGAGAGGGAAGCTTGTATTTCATTTCAAGGTCACCAGGAACTCCACATTAAAAGGAAGGGGATCAGGGACCACTGTACAGTGTGCTTTGAATGTTAGTAAGAATTAATGAAACTAAACAACAGGACCATCTTAATTCACATTACCAGGCTGTACCCCATCGGTGATGCCACTCGCATCGTAATCTGAAAATTCAGCCCCTCAAAGGTTTAGTTTACTATTTAGGGTCAATATAAAAGGGAAAAAGAGGGGTCTGTACCCTTGAAAATGTTTATTATTTCCAGTGCCTTTAACAAGAAGCCTCATGTTGAAATCTTAATTTGTTTGGTGCATTGAGCGATAAATATTAATTTTATATGGGTTTGTTTTTTTAAAATAAAAGTTCAACCCCACAACTAGACTGAAGAAAAATGATTGAGTGAAATGAATTATTATACTTTGCCTTACTTTGTCAAAGCGGAGGTTGTTTCCTGCTCATTAAGACAGTAGCACAGGAAGTGATCTAAGCATGGGTAACATGCTTCTGAGATTAAAATAATTCACAGAGTTGCTGGAACCTGGCGTGCGATTTCCAAAGGTCTGCAACAATGGTCAGAAGTTCAGGATAACAGAGCGGTGTGAACAAAGTTGGGATGCTTGAAAGGTTATTATACAAGGAGTGCTTTTGTGAGTAAACACCATAATCTGTATTTATTACCCAAAACAGAATCTGGAAGCTCAGGACCAGTTTGCTGAAGGATCCTCATTGCAGATCGTTAAGTCACCCACTGGCTATTTCAGACCAGCTCCTCTAACTGCAAGGCATAATATATTCTAAGTGAGGAAGTCTTTCATTGATTACATGTCTTTCATGTTCTGTGTGAAAAACTGTTGCCATGGAAATGCTGACCTGACCAGAGCATTTTCAGGGCCTGCAGTACCCGTGTGTATATTACTGTATGTACACAAATCCAAATGATGTGTTATATTTAATATGTTTATACCTTTTAAACATGATTAGTTCTGTAAAATGGACCAAATCAACGCAAAAACTGCTTTCTACAGCTATAGCCAAAAGTTTTGCATCGCCCTATAGAATTAACTAATTTTGCTTTATAAAGTCAACCTGCTGCATAATGTTACTTTAACATGTTGAATTACATACTGCTTTGTAGTTTTCCATATACTCAACGAAAAACTGATAACGAAAAAATGTGACATTTATAAATCTAACATGAAATGCTGTACTACTATTATGGCTTCCAGGAGACTTTTGCGATTATCATTGTATAGTTTCTTCTTGTATAGTTTCTTTGATTAATGTGTTAATTAAAATATCTAAATTATGTTCATATAGTTTTTTGTTGTTTTTCATTGTCTCAATTCTAAAAATCTAGGTGATACAAAACTTTTGGCCATAGCTGTAGCTTCTAATATTGTCTGCAAAGAAATGTATGGTGGAAGTTATTTGACAAGTGTTTAAAGCTACCACCAGAATGTGCATTTACTTAATAAGTCCCAGTCACTTGGACTAGATAAAGTGATTGCAGCTAACACAATGATTTCATAAATCCTCACTTCCATTCACTCCATAGGTCTCAAATGTGCAGTTTTGAAAGAAACACATGTTCTAATAACATGTATTTTTATTTTTAAGACAGCTGGTACTACGATTAAAGACATGTCTTGGTTGCAATGCGTGATTTCAGGTAGTGTTGCACTTCCTTGGTCATTTCACCTGGCCAGCTGCAGTGACATGCTATGGCCCTGAAGACCTTGGAAGTGAAACAGTAAGAGACGTCCTGAGAGTAAGGCAAGCAAACTGATAACTTTCTTCAACCGAGTGTAGTACCAGATATCATGTTTTCCCTCCCAACAAAATGTTACATTAAGAAAGAAAAGTGTGTTTGGTGATGAAGCCACTGGCTGATCTTGGTGTGTATTTTGACCTAGGGCCTCTGAGCATCAGAAACAGTCTCTGTTTAAACTGTTTCTTGTAAATGTCAGTCTGCACCACTATTATATTTAACTAACTGTTTAACAGGTCAATAAAACCAACCTGGCATAAATGCTGTATGACTGACAGGCGGCAAGTGCACACTGATCATGTAGTGAAGTGCTGTCAACGCTGTGGCTGGAATACAGAGCAGGCTCTTTGAATGATGGAGTAGCTGATTGCACCTGAATTATTTTCAAATCCAATGCTTTATTAGTTGGGGGTCTACACTAGCTGAAGAGCCAGCCCAGCGAAGGGCTCTGGAGTGGCTGCCTCGTCCATCTCTCTATCTCTATCTTTAACACTTTGGGACCTTGTTTGATGGATAGAACTGATTACTTGGATATTGGATGTTCAGTGTTCAGAACGGACATGGATGGGTTGATAAGACTCTGTTCATAGAGCTAACAAAAGAATGACAGGAAATCTAATTAGGAGTACCATCATTCTGCAGAACTCCAGCATAACAAGTAAACACTGAATAGTGCTGGCTTTCAAAATATAAAATAATTCAATGACAAACATTTCCATTCGAAGACATTGAAAAGATTTCGAATTTAAGTGTTTGCTATTGGATTTAAGTTTTTTTGTACTTTCTGGGTCTCACGCTTTCCTACATAATAGATGCAGACATTATGGTTAACATGTTTAAATTGACGCAACCATTTTGCACATTCTAAACACAGTTAGTTTAGAATACAGCTGCCAGTGACACTTGGTTTCTTCTGGGAGTTTTGAGTAAACTCGAAGAGTTTCCTGACCCTATTTTTAAAAATATGTTTCTCAAAAGATCTAAAAATACACTTAAAACAGTCAGAATTTCTGCCACTTCTTTCCACAAGAATTCTCAGAAGCTTCACTTGCTTGCTTCCCAACACTTTTCCGGTGTGAACTGTGTTCCTTCTTGAAGTTGATTGCATTGAACAGGATGTGAAGCACATATCTGCAAGGAGCGATCCATTTTCTGTATTTGTAGCTTCAACTAAAATACAGTAGTGTGAAACTGTATTAACTCCTCAATATCTGTCATCTATATACCTCTCTGCATGAAAACCTCAGGGTGTGAGAATTTCAATTTTCGGTCAGTAATCAGTGATATAGAAACAACAGGCAGGAAAATGTTTGACCACTCTGTGCTTTAATTAGGCATCTCAAACAACTTCTAAAAAGTGTCTTGCATTTTACCGTGTATGTGTTCCTTTTTTCTCTTACTATTTTAAATGAATTGCATGTGTGATCTATTAAAGTCATCAATTAAATTAGGCAATCACTAATTTGCCTATTTTGACAATTTTCCAAGATTTTCAGTTACAAAAACAATGGGGTGTTCTAATAAATTTGTATACTGCTGTACCTTTAAAAAAAAAAGAATCATAAAAAAAATTCAAATTAACTTTTTTAATAATATGTGCATTATCTTATAGGGAAATGAGAGGCCTGTGAAACAGTGGCAATACAGATTAGGTTTACAGAAATGATGTAGTTAGCTCTATGTACTTTAAATGGTTGTGCAGCAGTAGCACACCAATAACAATCTCTTGGTTCTGTACTTTTCTTGATTATTCAAGTACTCTCACTCTACACTAAACCTTTTGAGCGTCGTTTCACAGTTCAGTGTTAAAATGACACCATGTTACTTTGATATGCTGGAAACAAGCATATGGGGATATGCTTAGTGTGAAAAACACCAGGAGTTGAATTGAGCCTGGAAAAGTCCATTTGAAACTCTAAAGACTAAGATAGACTTGAGTAAATATGAGTAAAAGCTACTGAACCTAATTCTTTGAATTTTCCACAGCTGTCTTGTTGTGACAGTGTCATATTGCCAGAAGGTTTTGTAACAGGGACTGAATTCACTGAGTGCTGTGACTGTGCGTCTCTCTTGAGATTTCTATAAATGCACACACACACCATCACAATGGCAGCACAGCTAGCCTTGCAGTCAGTAGCCAGGTCCACAGTGCATCAGAAAATATATTCACACAAACAGAGAAAAACATGGGAGAGGAGGAGGCTACAGAGCCTCTTGAACGCCCACAGTAGGCTCAAAATTACAGAGAGGATGGATATTCTTCATGCTCAACTATAATAAGATAAATCTAGTGGAACCTGCTTTGAATAACTTTGAAAGACGGATTTGCATTTTTTTTTATCTACAGGGCCAGGTTTCAAATGTGAGAGTAAGGGAATTGAGAGCCTGGTTCTAATTGTATCTCACTGAGAGTAAGGGAATTGAGATCCTGGTTCTAATTGTATCTCACTGAGTGTAAGGGAATTGAGATCCTGGTTCTAATTGTATCTCACTGAGAGTAAGAGAATTGAGATCCTGGTTCTAATTGTATCTCACTGAGAGTAAGGGAATTGAGATCCTGGTTCTAATTGTATCTCACTGAGAGTAAGGAATTGAGATCCTGGTTCTAATTGTATCTCACTGAGAGTAAGGGAATTGAGATCCTGGTTCTAATTGTATCTCACTGAGTGTAAGGGAATTGAGATCCTGGTTCTAATTGTATCTCACTGAGAGTAAGGGAATTGAGATCCTGGTTCTAATTGTATCTCACTGAGAGTAAGAGAATTGAGATCCTGGTTCTAATTGTATCTCACTGAGAGTAAGGGAATTGAGATCCTGGTTCTAATTGTATCTCACTGAGAGTAAGGGAATTGAAATGTGGGTTCTAATTGTATCTCACTGAGAGTTAAGATTAAACACATCAGAGTTCTAGGGGCTGTTTTGTACAGGCTTTGCATGACCTTAGCTGTGATCAAAGTCGTTTCTAACTTCATTGGTCATTTATTTCTGAAGTGCACTGTTTGTAAAATCTTTAGTTTAAATCACGGGATGTATAGTCTAGACCAGGGTTACTCAACCCTGGTCTTGAGGGGCTGTCCCTTCTGGTTTTTGTCCTAACTGTACACTAAATTGATTAATTGGACCAATTAAGCTTCTAATAAGCACTTAATTGGTCCAATTAAGTAATTTAGGGTACAGCTGGAACAAAACCAGGAGGGACAGCAGCTCCAGGACCAGGGTTGAGTACCCCTGGTCTAGACCGAGATAATTCCCCATTTTGAAAAGGACCCCGATCATATTTATTGGGTTACATTTTATAAATAAAATCCAGTTTGATAGTCATGAAACTCTACTAGACTGCTGTTGCCTTGTTTAACAACAGCCTGGAACTTTATCATGAATAACAATCTTCTTCATATTTAATACCTAGCACTTGATAGAAAGTAGCTTACCGTATGCATTATATGGAGTTTTAGATGTGCTCAGTTTATGAAGCTGGTCCCAGTGGCTCACCTGGTAAAGGCTCTACCGTGTGGAGTGCAGGGTGAGTCCAGCAAGCAAGAGAATTTCATTGAGCTTAGTTTCTTCTGATTGGTAAGAGTGGAGGAGACGTTCCAATTGGGTATTTCTGATTGACGTTTATGGTAGAATATCAAACCTCAAGTAGAAATGTCGGTTCTTCAAAATGGGACGGTTTTGAGTTATATTCCTTCATACACCATTCATAAGACTGAAGTGGGGACCTCAGTCTCAAGTGCAGTGCACAGCATGCGAGTATGAGGAAGCCCCAGGCGGAATCATTAGATTCAGGGGCGGATCTGTGATTCCTGAATGCCTATGTTGCCGTGTAACTGAATGTTGATCTATGGCCAGCAGTCAGGGTATATTTATACAAAATGACAGAATGCACCCCTAGTGAAAGGCAAGCACCATAAACCATAACATATGAAGGAGCAGGAATGTATCTCCCTCGCATTTCATTTATCCAGCAGGCCTCAATCTGACGACCTTCAGCCCTTCCAGGCGGCAGCCATTTTGATTTAGTGCTGGTGTCACTTCAGGGGTGAATTATTCCTGTTTGGCAGACATCTATCCAAATATGCTAGATGTGGTCACTGAAATCAATCTATAACTGTCAAATGGTACATTGTAATACATTAAAAGCAATTATACCTCTATGATGTTGTTTTTTGTCTCCATTATAGTGCCATCATATTATCTATTTGTTGACCTTACTGTAGAATACATTGTGTCAGACACATGGCACACCCAGAATCATCCTGAAGCTTCACGCACTGAGATACACACTCCTCTCACAGCTAGTAGGGCTGGCGAATTAATGCTAAATGACTGGAAGGGGCAGATTTACCCCATTTACACCAATATCTTTGTATCCCTGAATATATATCTGTCCCATATTCAATAGGACTGAAAACTTACAGCAGTGTGCAAATTTATTAGAACACCTTAAGATTTGTCATTTATATCCTTTTATATACCCACCTGCATGAAAAGCACAGGGGTGAGAATTTCAGTTTTCGGTCAGTAGTCAGTGATATAGAAACAATAGGCATTCGCATGTAAAAATGTTAAACCACTTTGTGCTTTAATTGTGTATCTCAGAAAAGTCTCATGCATTTTACCATTTGTGGCTCTGTGGTCCTTTTCTCTTACTATTTTAAATTAATTGCATGTGTGGCCTATTAAAGTTATCAATAAACGTAATCACTAATTTGCCTGTTTGAATATTCTCCAAGATTTTCAGTTCCAGTGGTTTGATTTCATAAGCACAACAAATCAAAACCTCAAAAGCAATGGGGTGTTCTGAAAGCTTTCTGTTTCTAGTGCATATAGCCCATAAATGGGCTGCTTTTTCTGTTACTATGCAAGTTAAAAAATCCAACTATCATTTTCTTTTCATAACATACTTTTGAAAAGAAGGAAAAGGTTATAAGAGAATACTGTTAAGTAACGCTGCACAAACCGAGTGTTTGATTATTGGGATCAAGCTGTCTACATGTGAGAGTCACTGATGGTGACTGATATTGAAAATGAAGCACTATAGACACTGTAATCTATAGTGTTGTATTTGACATATATTAATAAAAATACCAGCCAAGATCCGAAACCATCTGGAATACAGAGCAGTGATGTTGCTAATGCTAAGAGTCGAAACCTTTTCAGTTGCTAATGAAAAATCTGTTTATGGAGTATCCTAGTAAAATATCTAATACTCAATTTAACAAGACAGAGGCCTCTAAGGGTCATGTCTATCGGCCAGGTGGGATTGGTAAGTGAAATGCAGTAGAAAATAATGCAGTTTACAAGTAAGATAATTAGGTACTTTTATTGGAAGCTGACACTGTGCAGCATTCACAAAGACTGTATTAAACTGTCATATAAACTCAAGCATCAGACTTTATATGCATAATGGACTTTAACGCTTTCATTACATAAAGCTGATATGACAACTTTGTATGAAAACTTCAAAGCATGCCTGCTTGTCATATTCTTTATTTATGAAGGAGGATGTATACCAGAAATGCAATGTAATGCATTCTGAAACCTTCAAAACAGGAAGGAAATGGAGGAACCATTTCAAATAGAGTGAAACCTCAGTATTGTTTGGTGGCCATGAATTGAGGGGTGGTCTTACTACTGAGGGTACATAGGATTTAGTTTTAAAAATCTATAGCTATGGCCAAAAGTTTTGCATTCCCAGAATTTTAGGATTGAGAAAAACAAAAACAAAACTATGAGCATAATTTTATCTTTTATTTAGCATCATGTATCAAACAAACTTTGTTAAGTATATGTAAAACTACAAAGCAGTATTTCATTCTATATGTTAACGTAACATTATTCAGCAGGTTTCATTTGACTTTATGAAGCAAAATTAGATACAATTCTATTAGGGTGCTGCAAAACTTTTGGCCATAGCTGTACTCCAATATTTCAATAATAAAAGAAAGTTGTAAAAGCACAAAATGCGATTGAAAACAAGTTAAGAATAGTAATAATAATAATAATAATAATATAATAGAACAGAATGGACATTTTTAGAACATAAAGGCTTGTCCCTTGTTAGCACACTATCCTCCCTAATGGGGAAACCAATTTAAAAGCACAGACTCTAGGCTTTAGTTAATGTTCCCAGTGTTTTAGATCTGATTACATCACCTGGTAGTCTATTCCATGCATTCATAAAAATAAAGCGCATTTTACATGTATTTACAGTATTGAGCCTGATCAATTGGTTACTACACTTGGAAATTAGACTTCAGGGTAAGGTTAGGTGTCATTGAAATGAACAAAAAGAAATGCAGTGCCTTTGCTGCATGGGAACAGCATAAGAGCTCCTGTTCATCTCGTCTCATTGTGTTCTGCATTGTTCAGTAAAGCCGAGGGAACACAAAGACACTTTGTGGCTTGGAACTTGGTTTCAGGAGACTAGGTTTCAGGTCAGCGCATGGCACACCAGGGAGATTTGGAGTTTGATACAGCAAAGTTGTCTCAAACTAGGTCTCCCGGTCTCCTGGTCTCCTGGAACCAGGTTTCAAGCCAGAAAGTGGCTTTGTTCCCTCAGCTTTGGATAGCTACTGAGAGACTAGTGTGACAGTTTCACTTCTACAAGACAAGGTGAGCTTGGTTATAGTTACCAATGGGAACTCGGCCCTGCAGGTCACGTTTATTTTTAAATGTATTTCAATGCACAGCTGCAGTGTGGCCGTTAAGAACCTTTCACACAGAGCGGGCTTAGGTCACTGAACAGCCTCATCACAAGCACATTTCTTTAGTCCTAACTGCCTGTGTATTTCTACTGTGCTTTACAGTGGCTCTTAACAATGCTTAACCATACTTGGCTGTGTTTTTCACCATGGTTTCTCAGTTCTTTTACTACACTTTGCTGTGCTGTGCTTTTAGCCTTCATCGCTCTGCAAGCGAGCAGAGCCTCTTCACTTGTCTGACCTTTACTGAATTAACTGAAGCCCATGTGTGAGGAATCCATTCCCAGTCCTGCCTGGGAGAAGCAGCTAGTCTACAAACCAAGCATTTACTCACACTGAAATGAAGTTAAAATCACTGGACAGCTTCCAAGTAGCCTACAGCTGTACCTTCAGCCAATAAATAATACATATAGTTTCATTGTCAGGGTCTGACGTGAGCAAGGCCTAAGTTAAATAAACCATATAGCGCTGTTCTAGATACAGCAATGTTTGCAGTGTTATTTAATAACATTTCTTCATAAGCAATAATGTCATGGCTGTAGCAGTGCTAAAGGACGCTATATTATGTTACAGTGGCAAAATGCTAAGCTAAGCTGTCCCTTGTAAAAGTTAACTTTTTGCAGTAATGCATAGAAAACCCGTGATTCATTCCTATGCTGCTAACTGTTAATTTACAGTGAAAACTCACCCTGTGGCTCCTAGGATACCATCACATTTTATACAAGGTACTTCAAAGAAGATCTTTAAACAGCAGAATGCATTTACACAGGCACATGCAGGAGTCAGTTATAGCAGGGTTTCCCAATCCTGGTCCTAGGGACCCCTGTGTCTGCTGGTTTTCATTCCAACTGAGCTCTCAATTACTAGATATGTCATAGATTCATGCTAAATAAAGCTCTATGATCTCTTGGTATATTCTTCTTTTGGATCCACTCTCTATGTTGTTTCATCCCATGAATTATCCCACACAAGGCTATTGTTTCATTGTAATTTGTAACCATTCCCAAACTAATCCTCCTGAAGAGCGTTTTTGTTGACATGGAGTTCTTAAGAGTAATGTTCCAGTGGCTGGGGAATGCTAACCATGTAGGGTCTGGGATATCTCCAGGGAATAGCTCAGTGGCACTCTGTGTATATATTCAAATTTATATGTGTGTTAATATGAACCTGAGAAATGTTTAACCTTGCCAGAGGGGATTCCTTTAAGCCATGCCAGTTCATGTGTATCTCCTAACTTTGTGGAAGAAACCCAGTATTAAAGGAGCAGTTTTTTGTTTTGTCATTAAGAATTTCAGTCTGGTTTTTAGGCTCAAATACAGGTTAACATTCATTAAATTGCTCAATACAAACTCTAGTGTATTCATTAAAACAGGCTATATTGGTGGGAAGTGAATATTTTGGCATGATCATGCAGCATAATTAGAGGTTGCATTAACAATTGTCTAGCTAGAAGGGTTTCTTACCTGCTTGAATATGCTGCATTATAGAAGCCATTATTTTAGGAGCTGCAATTACTTTAAAGCCAGTCAAAGGAGTTCAGTTTATTGAACATATATGTTAGAAACGGTAGCCACAAATTTATTTGAATACCAGTTTTAAAGCCGTTTGAAGGATTTGCCTGGCTCCAGATTATAACTTATTATTATTATTATTTGTTTATTTAGCAGACGCCTTTATCCAAGGCGACTTACAGAGACTAGGTGTGTGAAGTATGCATCAGCTGCAGAGTCACTTACAATTACATCTCACCCGAAAGACGGAGCACAAGGAGGTTAAGTGACTTGCTCAGGGTTACTCAATGAGTCAGTGGCTGAGGTGGGATTTGAACCGTGGACCTCCTGGTTACAAGCCCTTTCTTTAACCACTGGACCACACAGCCTACTTGCTGTTGATAATTGATGAGGTAGGATTACAGCAGTTACACTTAGGAAACACTCTAAGTGAAACACTAGTAAATTAAGAAGCTCCTATAAATCTGTAGAGTTAAGAACCAAGATCTAATCAGACATGAATGAATCTGCTTGCTCTTTCATAATAATAACTCCTAGTTTAAGAAGGCTAGCAGTAAGTCCACTTTAGTTAGGGTTACCAGATTTCCAGAGTGAAAATCCAGGACAATTTCTTTTTTCTTCCATTTGACTCTGAAGCACTTAAAATAAGTATATAATAACAGAATCATAATTTAAAAATAAATACTTTGAATGGGCTACATTGTGATGCACAATATGAACACCTTAGTTGTACTTCCTCAGAGGGACATGATTGAAGTCTTTCAAATCTTAAAAGAAGTTGACACATGTGGCAGGGTGACTGAGAGGTGACGTCACGGCAGAAGTAGGAACAAAACTGACACCAGGGCAAGTACTACAGTTCAAGTGGAGTTTGTCGTTTTTATTAAGCAAACAAAAATAAATAAAATATTTAAACCAAAATAAACTGTGCTCACAGAGCGAAAATAAACGGGTAAACATAACAAAATCACGAACACAAAAATACATAAACAAAGGTCAGGCTGGGCAGATTGCCTTCGCTGTTCCTATGTTCTCTCAAATCAAATTCCTCTCTACTCTTGCTCTCTCCGCCTCGTTCCTTCTCTGAACTCCCACCTGAGTTGGAGAGCTGCAGGCTTTTATAACAGGTGACCATCTCCGATTAGCAACAAATTAAATCACCTAATTAATTCGGGAGATGGCCACCTTCTGCACGAAGTTTAATTACTTACTGTGGATGGGGCTACCCATCCACGCTACAAAATAAATCAGCTACGGCCAAAATACAAAACAATAAAACATATGGCGCCGTCATGTAAATAATAAATCATAATACAAATACAAAATAACACAGGGTGGAGGGGAACCCCGTTCTAAACTAAAATAAACAAAACAATGTGCAGGGCTGCTCGCCCTGTTACAACACAGTTAACCCAACATTACTTTAAGCACAGCACAGAAACCAGGACCTGAGAACTCAGCTGGAAATGAAGTGGAGATAGACTTAGGACAGAGGGAAGGAGACACTTCTTCTCACAGAGCATGACTAGATATACTATAACGTAGGGGTATGAACTGAATACAATGTTCATTAGAGAATGCACTGAGTTTCAGAGTCCATGCAAATAGTTCCTGCTCCTGCAAGGCCTCATGTATAATGCTGTACCACAATTGTTTTGCTCGCTGAAGTGATACAGATTTGAAGCAAACGGAATGATGTGACCAGAATGATGTGGACTATTGGATGAAAGAGAGACGCTTATGAAAGAGGTAAACATTAAGTGCTGAATAACACAGGCTTATCAGAGTGCATTGTTACAGCAGGAAGAATGGAATAAAGACAGCAGCCTGTTTCTCTGCAATATACACTAGTGAGCAAATTTAATAGAATACCTCAAATTTGTTTATTTTGTGTTTGTATTGTATTGTTATTATTTAAATGTACTGTTTTTTATTGATATTATTGTTTACAGCCTGGATAGGGTTAAAATGCTCCATCCAGATAAAATTGTGAGAATGTGTGGTCAACAGCGAGTGATTATTGACAAACTGGCTGTTGACCACGCATATGAGAAAGCCTGTGCAGAATGTGGTCGAGGGATTAACTAGGTAATTGATAGCCAGTTAATCCCTCGATCTACGATATAAAACCAGCAGCTTTTGCTAATTGGGGTTGGGTGTTCAGAGGTGTAACGTGAGTGAAAGATCATTAAAATATATAAATAACAAGTGCTACTAGTGCTGGCTTTAAAACCAGCATGATACTTGTTTGCTTCTGTGTTTTGTGTCTGTCTGTTTGTTTTGGCCATCGTGCCTTTTTGTGTTGTCTAAATCTTTTTGCCCTGCAGTACTTGCCTGTGTGTCCATTCTCTTCCTGGTCTGACATCACCACCAGGTGGGATACAGCGCCTCCACAGACGCAAGGCCAGGGAAGTACTGCTGGTGAATTTTTATTTTATTTTAAGAACTGTTTTTTTAAAATTGTGTGATTATTTTTGAAAGAAAAAGAAAATGAAGAAGGGGAAGAGTGGCTGATCACAGAGGCAAGCAAGGGCTGGACGGCTGCCTCACCTGCCTGAAAGGGAAAGTGGTGCATCACTTTTGCCGAGCCCGGGCACTACACTCTGCCATATGTGCTGAAGAGAAAGAAAAGGGGCCTGGACGAGAGTGTGGAGGAGCAGCAGCGCCGGTTGGAGACAGAAGGGGCTCCTGTGTGTTAGGAGTGTGGGTACTTTGGGCACATTTATGCAGAGGCCTACTTTGGTCAAGAAGTGGAGTCATGTGAAGAATGACTCTGCCTCAAGGCTCTCCAGCCAATGAAGGCAGATTCCCCCACCTTCGCAGTGTTTCCTTCCCCCTCCCACCAGAGAGAGATTGAGGCCTTAAAATGGTGCCTCATCTGCAGGGAGCGGGGGTACAACTGCCCCCTCCCAGAGGTAGTGGAGGAAGAGGACCAACTGCCGGACCCAAAGAGGAAGGGGAGGAGCAGCCATCCTCGGAAGAAGGCAAAGAAGCCGTTGCAAGCTCCATCGCCCACAAGGGAGGAGTCCGAGCTTCCAGTGCCCACGAGGAGGAAGCATGAGTGCCCAACGCCCTCGAGAGAAATATGGGACTGGCTGATGGACACTGAGGGGAACATCCAGGAGATCCTCCCGATGGCGATCAACCTGCTGTGAGCCAGAGATGGGGAGCGATGGGAAGCCTGGAAACAGCAACACGGCCCAGGATCCCTCCCAGACATCACAGCCGTGGTACTCATCTACCTGGCTGTAGATATGGAAAGGGCCCCACCATTTCCGGTCCCATCGGGAGGAGCCACGTCTACTCCAGCTCCACAGGCAGCAGGCACATCCACCCCAGCAACTGAGGGAGAGCCACATCAGTCTCCAGTGACCGAGGGTTAGAGAGAGACTACCTGCTGCTCCCACATCCACTGCCAGAGGGAGGCTACCTGCTGCTCCCTGAGCCTGCAATGCCTATGGCTGCCACAACTGCAACATCTAAGGCTGCCAAGCCTGCAACACCTAGGACTGCAAAGGCTGCACGCCTAGGGCTGCCAGGCCTGCACCACCTAGGGATGCAAAGCCTGCAACGCCACGGCTGCCAAGGCTGCAATGGTTGCCTGTCCCGCACCGCCTGGGATGCCTTTCCGTCACCGCCCAGGGATGCCTGTTCCTCACTAATTAAATTAGATAATCACTCATTTGCCTATTTTGCCCATTTTCCAAAATTTTCAGTTACAGTGGTTTAATTTCATATGTACAACAAATCAATACTACAGAAGCAATGGGGCTTTCCAATACATGTGCACACCACTGTAGGTAAATGTTGCTTAATTCTGTATTTTGCATGCTGTGATCTGAAGCTTAATAAAGTATTAGTATTACACCATCTCATTGTTGTATTGAGCAGATCATTCTGAGTAACCCATCAGGCATCACACCAGTGAGCCATGTAACACTAGTAAGGAAGGAAGGCACCAAGGAAGGCACCCCTTCAACCCCCTGTTGAGCTACAATACCACTTACTGTATACCATACAAAAAGGATTCATTACCATGACCTACTTCATATTTTCTTAGTTCACTTTATCTGATTTTCAAACAGCAATGCTCCTCAGTGATGGTAATAACTGCAGACCAGCACAATGCAGCACTGTGCTATGAAACTGCTTGATTTAATAAAGCATATATGAAGGAACAGAAATATAATTTGCTGTTGAGATAGTAAAACGATTGCATGTGTAATTGCACTTGCATTAAATGTGTAACTTCCTTGAATAGATTTAATGACTGCATGATAACTGCTGTATGATTCTTGATTGATGTTTAAGGAGTAGGTTTCTAATCTGGGAGGGCTTTGTGCCACTTTAAATTAAACATCTATCGCATTCACAGTGCTGTACTAAATTCAGCTACTCACTGAATATTATTCTGAATAAATGAGTCTAACATCCGTTATCAAAACAAAATGTATTTTTGTTGTTTTAGATTCAGTGTATAATTTGCTTTATTTTATCACATCCTAGGGACTATTTAAAACTTTATGCATGATTCTGAGAACTATATTGAGACCACATTGGTGATTAAAAATGCTGGTACATCCGGTACACCAGAGTGTAACCATTAACCTGTCCCCCTGCAACACTCTGCCCTGAGTGGATGTAAGAAACACACTTGTTCTATGTGCTTTTCCATACTAATGTACTTTTACATCAACTATGAGGGTTACATTGTTAGACTGTACTTGGAGTTTAGACATGGATTTGAGAGTTGGGAGATCTAGTGAAGCCACAGGCATGCTTTAAAAAGTCATCAGTCATTAGAAAATGATACAATGTGAATTTACTGTAAACAAAAATAATGCATTTAGTTAGAATACCTACTGTAGCAAGTTGCTCTTTAATCCATACTAATGTTTTGGGGTATCAGAATCTGGGGATATATTGAGACCCCTGTCTGTCTATAAGGAAGAACCCTCTACACATCCAGAGAACCACTTTTTCAATTGTTAAGAACCTTGGTAAGGGCATTCTTTTTCATATCTGTAAAGGTTCACCATCGAATTGTGATTTTGGTATTAACATGGCATCAACACCCCACTGACTTTGCCATTGAAGACTCTGTCCTGGTAATCAGCAGCAATGCCTTTTCCTAGAGCACTGTTCTATGCTCATTCATTCCATAGGGTTACTACAAGGCTGTAGTGTGATGGTCGTCATTTGCATCAGTAATTCAGAAATGCTCATTAAAGCAGGTGCAAAGTGTGGGACTGTGTAGTCGTCCTTGTGTTTGAATGAATTTGATTGCTGAAGGATTTGTTCGATGTCAAAGGTAATTGGGATAGTGTAATGGTATTGTTCCACACCACAGCTACCCAACACAAAATAATGGAGTTTTTCAAAATGAATGAACAGCCACAGATGAGAAATTACAATCTCACATCAAGCCTTGATATATTTTTAAAATTGCTCTGCTCTACTAAAAAATACATGTACTTAGGTTTGTGTAATTAATTGGATGGTTAGAATAGCCTGGAGCATATAAATCTAATGCAATCGAAAATCCAGTTTGGCATTTTGAAGTATAATTGCAAAGTCGCATGCTGCAATACTCAATAGCCCAAAACTACTGTGCTGCAGGACAGAGCAACAGTTGTAAAAATAAAAATAGTTTAACATATGGAGCACTGTGGCCTTTCAATAGAGTTCAGTAGAGCATACTGCGCACATAATGAATTGTTTGACTTTGCAGTAATGCAGTCCGAGGTGTGAGTAAATGCAGATAAACTAAGTGCCTGATAAATATCTATGAGTTGGGTGACAGACCATGATGCATGTCCGAGTTTGGGCAACGTGACCAGCAGGAAGCAATAAGTCTAATATTTAAAGAGTCCTACTGTTGCAGGCCGTTCATTATGAGAAATGCTGGGGCAATTCAATTACTGTCTAACCCTTGCAACTTTGCAGTTTAAAGAAACATATATCAATCAATGCTATTCTTTAAAGGCTTGCTCAACCCCAGTTAATAAAGAACAGAGGAACAGGGACTGTATTGTATCCTATTGATTTGCAAAAGTTTTCTGTGTTCTATTAGGATATATCTATATCTTTTAAAACACTTAATCATAAAGATATGTACAAGTGTTGAATATTGTATAGGGTGCTGTACAATACAAGCTAATATCCACCACCCTAAGAGATAAGAGCCACTCTTGGCTGCACTGTGTGTACATTTAGTGTGCCCAATTGTTTTAGCCATTTTTCTCCCCAGTTGAGATTCTACTTAGGCTCCCTCACTGCAGCAGTCCCCACACAAGTTCGGGAGAACTGAAGGTCCTTCGAGCCCAACCACCTCTTTACACTCGACTGCTGATGTCAGCCAGCTCCTGGCCAGTAGGGGACGCTGTAGCATGGTGAGGTGATGCAGCCCCTGCAGATTTGAGCTCCCTAACTTGTGGAAGCAACAGAGCCAATGTGAGGAACTTCATACAGCCAGGACATTCACCTGCCTGTAAGAATCACCCTGTAAATCAAGCAATGTGCCACTCGGGGACCCCTATGCTTACATGTCTGCAAACAGCATTTAACATGTCACTTTCCTTCATGCACGGTTAGACTTCAATAGAATGCTATAAGCGGCATGCAATGCTGCCTTGGTTGAGGGTAGAGGCAGCTACTGCAAAGAACCAAGACTGACAAGACTAAGTACTAAAGAGTAAGTAGCTTTAAATTCAATTTTCATAGATTTTATTTTTTTACTGTCCACTTACCTCCTTATGATATTCCAAACCATTCCTACTGGTTCTTATTGCAGTCACTCAGGTATTCCATTGAAGTCTGTTTTGATATACTCTGTTTTAAGGTACTTTGACTTCAATTCAGGAGCAGCTCTTCCGTTCTAGCTGCCAGGTTGTCTTCCACCGAAGACCTATGTAACACATGCTAGATCGCTGAAGTGAAATCGTCTTGTGAACAGGGTTTGTGTGCGGATACTGCGTGTTGATTCACTGGATGGGTCTTAAATCTCAACGGACAGTGATCTAGCCTGTGCTACATATGTCTGTTACAATGGGACTCAATATTTGATTATTTGAGAACCATTCGCAATGATTGGAAATAGGTTAACAAGGTAAAAATGAAGATATATAAAAAAGATATATGTACAAATGTAGACACTGCAGAACATAGCACACATGCTTTGTGATCAAAGAAATTCAGCCACTGGCAAGGAAATGCTTCTATTAGTACAGGAGAATAGTCCTCTGCACATGTATCTCTAAAGAAGGTTAAGGTCGATGTTGCCTTATAAGTCCGTGCTGGAAATATCCGCTCTATTGGGGTTTCTTGAATAATGCTTTCCATATGGAAAAGGGCAACCCTCTTTTCCTTGAGCCATTGCAGAGCCTAAGGATTTCGCCTATTGTATAAACTTAACATCCGCAAGCATGTCTGTAGTGTGAGATACTGGCATGCAGGCTGCAAAGGGGAGGATGCTTGGGTTTAAGTAAAAGGAGGGCTTGGGCTAGCAGGCCTACTGTGCAAGGACATTTAACTTCCTTCTGTTTATGAACTTATAGGTTGATCAAGTCAACCCCTTCCTTTCTTATATCTTTCTGGGATAAGCCACAGCTTGATTTGTAGAGCATTTTACAGCACTGGGGATGAATCACCCTGGATTGCATCAATCACCTATCTGTGGTTTTCCTGGTGGATTCCCTAGTATTGCAAAATCCCTAAAACACGACCACTGTGGCTTATCCCACAGGGTCCAACCCCTGTCAAGTTAACAAGCCTTCATCAGTGTTGAGATTCATCAGAGTACATGATTGCATTTTTTGAAAGTTATAGACGATCTAATTAACTTCTAATAAATGACTGTCAGGACTTAATGAAATGAGACCATTGAAATGTAGTGCTCTTGCATGCTTCAAGATTTATACTTGGAGGCCAGCAGTTTCCATTGCAATCATTTTAATGTCTGGCTTTGAACATGATACACCATCAGATGCACGTGTGATTTCAGTCCCAATTGTCAAGTGAGTTTGGAAAGCATATGGCAGGGTTTGTTATTTTCCTTGTTCATGTTGGTTTCCTCACAATAATAACACATGAAAAACACTGCAGGCTGTGGAACAGATTGTACATGTATTTGATGAAAGATGTCATTTAGTAATTATATGTAAGGCTGTATTTTTTCACAGATTTCACAGATTTCACTATTTCTGTGAAATGTACCCATTGCAGTGTAATATGTAGTTCATTTCTCGTCCAGTACAAGAAGGGGACATTTCATGTGTCTGTTGTTATTTTTACATGTATTTATGTTTTTATTTTGTTTGGTAATTCACTGATAGAATGCCTTTAAAAGGTGGACATAAAACTTAAATATTCTACAGTTTAGCATCTACAGTTTTACAGGTAAGCATTTAAATATTTAGGAACATTTATTGTAAATTTACTCTAGAGAATATGATCCATATTAAATGCAACAACAATATTTTTCTGTTTTAATAAATATTATTTTTAATCATGAAATATCTTGTAATTTTTAGACCGTGAAGTAAGTAGTTTTTACTGTGAAAAAATGCGTCTCTAATTATGTAATACATGTAACTTATGATATTAAATATTTACAGATTTTGTCCTGGTTTTCTGCATTGTGGATCAAACGACATATAGAAGTACTCCACAGAAACTTAGTGTAATCTTAGACAAATGTTTGGACTGCAATTCTTTATGTAGTAAAAGCAATTGTGGAGGACTGCTCTAATTTTCTGTTAGTACTTCATATATCGTATGATCTTTAACGTTTGGCTTTGAAGCGGAATCAATACTGGAACGTTCAAAGCCACTGCTCCTGGCTGGTGCGTATAAAATGTCCTGCCTGAGGACACTGGCTTTCTCCTCTTGGTCCAGGTCTGAGTCCAGCCAGGGGACCAAGCAAACAATTGACAGGAAGTACAGACTTGTGTTTTGGTTTCCTGAGCGCAGCTTGGTTTTTATTAACGCTTACACGTGTTGTTTTCATATGGTTCATCCGGCGGTTTTGCGGGCAGCTATGTCCAGAAGTTCTTGTGGTTCTTAAACCGTGTTGACTGGAGAACTGCTTGCGGCAGCTGTCTTGACAACATCTCAAGCTGGTGTTATGCATCAACATCTCAAGCTGGTGTTATGGATCAGATGGCATTTAGAAGTTAAAAAAACTAGAATTGTTTTGCGTTCCTGGAAGACATGCTGAAATCCCAGGACCCCCACCTCAAAACTGGGACCCTCCAGTCCAGTGGTCTCAGACCATCTGAATGGACAAATTCACAGCTGCATGTAAAACACGTTAGCCCTAAGTGGTTAATGTGCTACAAAGCCCTAGTAGACAATTGTGAAAATTGCATGCATATTTTTGTTGGTTAACCATTCTAGTGTTAGATGCTGCATGCTTTTCATTATGGAGTCTAGACTAGAGGATCCCCACACACACTTCAGAAATAAAAAATGAATGGTGTTATATTTGGTATTTCCCTGCTTTGCCTGGATTTCAGAGAACAAATTCTAAGCAGCTCTATTATTTCTGAATCAAAACCCTGCTGCTAGACCGAGGCTTCCTAATGGGTGATGATGTTCACCGCTGATTGGATTGGATTTTATATATGTATTTATGTCTTTATGTATACTTGGCCCACTCACAGCTGTCTTAACCAGCCAGGTTTGCGTCACCATGGTAACCAGAGCTCTCTGGTGTTCTGGGGAGGCTTCACAGCACTATCTGTGAGGAGGGGAGCGGAAGCCTGCAAACTGATAATTACAAGGAGGTTGAATCGTTTGTTTAAACTGTCTTGAGGCTTCAGCCTGGTTTATAATCCCTTGTCATAGGGATTGCTGATGGGAAGCAGACTAGTGCAGATGCCTCCCAGAGGGAGGTGAAAGAAGCCCAAGACATAGTATTATAAACCATTTCAAATCCATTCCGTTTTCTCAGCTTTTTACCATCCCTTAACTCTTTCAGTGCCAAAACCGAAAGGTCTCATCAAACATGTTAAGAGGTCGATGTAAAGTTGACATATTTACAGAGGAAGTGTGATGCTTGGTTCATTCCAGCTCATTGTGGAACCAGGTGAGTTGCCCAACCCCTTCTGTCAATAACTTGAATTAATAATTTATTTTGTTATTCTTATTTTGGAAAGCCACACAAGCTCTACAAGTATACTAATGTTTTTGTCGAGGTCATTGTCCACATGGAGCAAGAATGAGGTCAAAGGTCATTTAAAATGGGCCTTTTGGACAGGCGGGACTCGTTTTCACAGTGTTAAACAGCTCTTAGGAGATTTTTTTAACACACGTTAGTCGCAACTCCTCTGTCTTGTACCTCTTAGCGTATCGTAATTCATTTCCTGCGGCACCATTTTAATACCCTCGAGTGCATGCCAGGATTGAACGAGTGAAGTCATTGCTTGAATATAAAATTTGTCACAGAACCGCATTAGGTAGCAAAGCACTCAAACAACTGAAGGACTTGTGAATGGGAAGTTTATTTTTAAGAACTTTCTGATGGTTCATTGGCTAGAAAGAGGGTTACTTGTATCTACTGTCAAAGCGAGTTCCAGTATCACAGAAGTGTGTATAGTCTGCTGACATGCTTTCACTTCTCACAATACACTTTCTAACAGTTCTTCTGTTACAGACAACAACAGTACAGTTTCGACAGTTTTTTAGAAATTTTTAGCATCGCTGCAAACCCATGAATCAAGCTGAGTACGATACTATAACCATTCTGTTGCAAAGTCGACAGCTACTGACTGCAAATCTGTCAACAGTGTAGCTTTGTTTTATTTCAATAGCCACATTTATTTTAAATGACATTATTTACAATTATGGAGGATATAACCAAATGTTTTGTTTTATTTAGGCCATTTCAAGTTCTTAATAAAAGATAATTTATTATTATTATTATTATTATTATTATTATTATTATTATTATTATTATTATTATTATTATTTAAACAGCAATGAAACATCTCAGTTTATGAGTAAAGGAAACTGATCATTTTAAATGCAGTAAGGTGAGTTATAAACTGACTCCATTGCGATTTAGCAGTTGATTCAAACAATTTCACAATAAATGCTGGATTGTATAAAACTATAAATAGAGACCAACAAACTCCAGAATCCAGAAATAGGAAAACAGGGTTTTATGCTGGGTTGTTTTTGGATGATGATTATAACTCACCTTACTGCATTTAAAATGATCAGCTTCCTTTACTCATAAACTGAGATGTTTCATTGCTGTTTAAATAATAATAATAATAATAATAATAATAATAATAATAATAATAATAATAATAATAATAATAATTAAAACCAAGATTAACTGAGATAAAAAAATGTATCTCAAGATTAATCGCGATTCATTTTTTAATCACTTGACAGCCCTAAAAATATGTTTGGTTAGGTCTTTGGTCCTCTGGGACGGTTGATTTTGTGTTGAAACCTTGGAAAGGGGTGGAGGGGGGTCAGAGATTCCTGGGAGACTGTCAATCATTATATTCATTTTTGTTTCAGACCTCCTGCACTGTAGTCTGCTTTAGATAATGATCTGCAGTGTATCCGATAGGTCATCTTGATTATTATTATTATTATTATTATTATTATTATTATTATTATTTTTTTTTTTTTTTTTTTTTTAAATGCCGTTCTACATTAAAACCTTAACTCTGCCCCTGCCTCGACTCAACTCGCAGCCAGATTCAGATGTCTTGTGAAGCCGGAGTTTAACGGTTTGATTCTCGCCGGCTCGACAAATAGCCAGTGGAGAACCACCGTACCGTACCATACCGAGCCCTCACGGGTCGGATGTGCCAGTGGAGAAGCACCCGTACCCGTACCATACCGAGCCCTCACGGGTCGGATGTGCCAGTGGAGAACCACCCATACCCATACCCGTGCCGTACCGAGCCCTCACGGGTCGGATGTGCCAGTGGAGAAGCACCCGTACCCGTACCGTACCGAGCCCTCACGGGTCGGATGTGCCAGTGGAGAAGCACCGTACCGCATTCCCGTACCCTTACCGTACTGAGCCCTCATGGGTTGGATGTGCCAGTGGAGAAAGGGTATAAGTGATTTTACAGGCTCTGCTTGCAGGCCAGCAGGACCGCCCTTTGCTCAGCAGCTCATACAAGGTTAAGCTTGGATGTCATTGACAAAAACCTGATTGGGTTTCCCCACTGGCATTTTGACAGTGGCTTTTGACTACTGATTATCACTTTCTACTCAGTCGTGCGTGCGAGGCTCCCATGTGAGTATGATGTGTCACAATGTGTGTGTGTGCCCGAGCTATTAAAAG
Organism: Acipenser oxyrinchus oxyrinchus; assembly: GCA_030684275.1. Lineage (NCBI taxonomy): Eukaryota > Metazoa > Chordata > Actinopteri > Acipenseriformes > Acipenseridae > Acipenser > Acipenser oxyrinchus. Next base: position 156,707 of record JAGXEW010000296.1, on the reverse strand, counting down.
AAAGAGGACTTTATTTTCTATAATCAAATCAAAAGACAGAGATTTAAATGGAGAGGAATATTAAACCCACATTACTGCTTCATTTTCATCCCAAGGCATGCATGATGGGAATGACTGATTAATAGCAATTGTAGTTAGCTAGTGTTGGTTGGTGGAGTGTTCTGTAATGAAGGATTGAGATGGGCTATTAGCAGACCCAGAATGAGACACCTGTTTATGTATTATGTAGACAGGAAATACACATGATACACATGGGAGCCGTGATGTATGGGGCTGCTCAGATAGTCCAGCTGTGTGTCTGGTTAGATAATGACCTACCTTGGCCAGTTTTGTTTACTGAAGTACACATTGTCCTGCTGTGTGACATTTACAGTGGCAACTAGTTGAACTATTCAACTTATTAAACCTTGACTCAAATTCAAGTTCGAGTCAAATTAGTAATCGTTCTACCTTTACTCAAGTACACTCGATGTCTTCTATTTATAGCTAGTATATAACATGCAGGAGTGCTTTGTTTTTGTAAAGGTTCTGAATTTTAGCCATTTCATCTGCTTGCTTACATCGTTTAAATCTCTTAGAATCCCCATGTCATAAAGTAGGACTTGATCTAATTACACTTGGTTACGCTTACAGTGCCTTGCATAAGTATTCACCCCCCTTGGACTTTTCCACATTTTGTAGTGTTACAACCTGGAATTAAAATGGATTTAATTAGGATTTTTTGTCACTGGAGTGGTTTAAAAACAAGAACCTGAATGTCTTAGAATGGCCCAGTCAAAGCCCAGACCTCAATCCAATTCAGAGTCTGTGGCAAGACTTGAAAATTGCTGTTCACCAACGGTCCCCATCCAACTTGACAGAGCTTGAGCAATTTTGCCAAGAAGAATGGGCAAAGATTGCAGGATCCAGATGTGCAAAGCTGGTAGAGACTTACCCAAAAGACTCACAGCTGTAATTGCTGCCAAAGGTGCTTCTACCAAGTATTGACTCAGGGGGTGAATACTTATGCAACCAACAAATGTCTTTTTTGTTTAATTAACTTTTGTGTCACAATAAAAAATATTTTGCACCTTCAAAGTGTTATGTATGTTGTGTAAATCAAATGGTAAAAATCCCAATTAAATCCATTTTAATTCCAGGTTGTAACACTACAAAATGTGGAAAAGTCCAAGGGGGTGAATACTTATGCAAGGCACTGTAGATATTAAAAGATCACTGTACAATAAAAATTGCTCAATTTTCATCCCCGAATTTGATGGGGATAGCTGATTAACAGCAGAGTCTGACTTCAAACAGAATCAGTCGTTAAGAGACAGGTGCCGTGCTTTGCTGTCTATGGGAGCCTTGGTGACGTCGTTTTGTTTGGATAATATTTCGAATTGATCATAGGACACATCAGAGACTGCAGTTCAGCAAACCAAGCCCCAACACCCATATTTTAAACTTCAAATTCTGCAGGTATTTCAAAGACAACGATTATAGAAATAGAAGATGAATGTGCTTCTTAAAACCATGCTTCATATGTTGCAGTTCCAGCTCACTATAATTGGCAACCTGCAATCAAACCACGTGATGTACAGCAAAAGCACCAGGATGAAGGAGTTTATCATTGTGTTTGAAATATTTGTATACGCTGATTCTCAGCAGGAGAGGGTAATCATTTAAGAAACTTTGGTTAGCATTCATTTTATGTTATACAAACCTATTTCCTAAAGGGCCTATTTATTAGTCCCGCTAGAAGATGTGTGTAAGATGCCCTTTCAATGATTTGAAGATGCTGTTTTTGTTTTAGTGGTTACTGTAGTCTACTTGCCAGCACAAAGGATTCAACTGGGCTTCTGAAGGTATAATTACAGCTGTAGGGGTTGTAGCACAGGCAACAGTGAGCCAATAAGATCAGGGGATGACCCCCTGGTTACCTAAGCACCATCCACATGACCAGAATGCTAAGTGTTTTCTGGAGTGTACACATGTACTCTCAATAACACCTTTTATGGAGTATTTGATGGGGAACAGGGTGCGTGGCTTGTGTGGGTTCAATCGCTACTTGCTAGTATTATAACAGTCTGTCTTCTTTGTATGTGTTACCCTTATTCAATAGTATTAGCATAGGAGGCTGTGTGGTCCAGTGGTTAAAGAAAAGGGCTTGTAACCAGAAGATCCCTGGATTCAAATCCCACCTCAGCCACTGACTCATTGTGTGACCCTGAGCAAGTCACTTAACTTCCTTGTTCTCCGTCATTCGGGTGAGTCGTAGTGTAAGTGACTCTGCAGCTGATGCATAGTTCACACACCCTATTCTCTGTAAGTCGCCTTGGATAAAGGCGTCTGCTAAATAAACAAATAGTAATAATAATAGTAATAATAGTATTCAATGACAAGCTTCACCCCACCCTCTCTTTTAGATGACATTTCTATTGAGCCAGGCTGACGGCAAAATAGACGAGCATCTGTTACTTCTTGCAGCAGTAGGTGGTTATGGAAAAACATGTTTTGGCTTGGTCTTATAGTACAGAAATTATATTTATTTTATTAAAAAGGCCCTTGAGGCCCTATATTCTGTTTTTATCTTATATAAAATGTCCTGGGATTTTTTTTGGTGGTAATATAAAAATAAAAAGCAGGTTCAAATAATTGAATTCATTTCCCAGTTTTCCGAGGTACTGCTGCCGGTAGAAGGAGGGCCATGCGGTTTGTGATAAGAGAAGGTTTCAAGGAGGGAGGAGACTTCTGCTCGTTAGGGATTGCAAACAAACTGGACAGTAAACAAAGCCTGAGGAGTGCAAAAAGGTTAAAGTCTTAAAATATAGCCTAGCAGTTAGACAATTGTCAATCTTGTGTATCTCAATAACATCCTGGAGCGAGGAGGTGCCATAAATAAGCCAGAATGTGTTTGAACTAAAGCAGGATATTGTTGTGCTGTAGCCCATGAAATGAGTTGCCCTTTCCCCTCAGCACGCAGAGGCACAAAGTAATCAGCTGTGAGAGTGGGAGATGTGGCAGCGATGGGGCAGTCTCTGAACGAAGGCACAGCACTGCAGGGGCTGAACGATTCAATGTCTTCCATGGCACATTAGCTTATTCTGTCCCGTAGGTGTTTTTATATTTAAAATAAATTATACTAAATTTAAAAAAATGCTGTACACTTTCCATACCTTGGATCTTTACAGCAGGACTGTACACTTGCATAATTCATAGTTAATACAGAGCAGTACCCTGATGCTAACAGATACAATAGCATTTGTATTGTACGGTCGTAAACTGTTACAGTTGCTATAACAACGAGCATGATGGAAAACAGGAAGCTCAACAGGTATTGTGTTTGTTTAGAAGTTGTTGTTTTTTTCTCTCGGTTGGATAATAACACTCGACTTAATTTCTCCCATTTAGTTCAGAAGAATCCCTCCCAGAGCAAGTCTCAATCTTAGCCAAACACGAAAGAGTTTTTCTTTCTACGTCTCTGAGGGTTTCTAAGTTCAGCACACCACGTTACAGAGGAGGAGTGCACTTGTCTTCTCAGGCTGACAATTATTTTAAAAGCATCTTGTCAAACTTTTATACAGAGCTTTACAGGAAATAGGTCACAAGCAAAGAATCTTTTTTCTTTTTTTTTTCTTTTGAGCCTGAAGTTAGTACAGATTGTGTAACAGGGAGAGTGCAATTACACAGTCATTCTGCAGCTATTCATCTTCTGAGGATTACAGTGTATTATTAATAAATGGGGCAAGGTTAAAACGGATTTGGTGTCAAAATATATAAATGTCAGGTCTCTGTGTTGCTGCTAGGAGAAAGGTACTACTTATATACTTAGCCCTGGGGCCTCAATCTGGTCAACTGAATGTAAAAAAACCACAGGCCAGTATTGAGGGGTCAATTTCACTAAGGAATACCCTGCTGGAATAAACCACAGCTGGATTTTATCAGAGCATTTTATAGCACCGGGGAATCGCCCTGGGTATCATCAATCACCCCACTGTGGTAACCAAGGAACCCCTAAAACAGGTGGGTGATGCAATCCAGGATGCTGTAAAATGCTGTAAAACCCAGCTCTGTTTTATCCCGGATGAGGAACTAGTTGATCAAATGGACCTCTACGCTTTGGCTGCAGTGCAGATTTGTGTCAGTTTACCTATAGCTTTAGAATTAATTTCCCTAGGCCTTATTATCATTCGAAACATTCTCCCTAGCATCAATGTTATTATATTCTGCCAATGTAGCAGCATTGGGATATGGGCCCAGTAGCTGGTGGAATGATGTTAATACATCTGCAAACATCATTATGATGCCCTAATAAGAAGATATGTCTGCTGACAAAGCTCCATACATCTATTAACTGAAATGATAGCCATGGCTGAACTGCTTAAATCTCAAATAAATCAGCAATGGTATGCAGGTCCCATAGTTATTTTCTGGAGTATGGAGTATTGCTCCTGTGAGAGGTCACTTCTATCTGTCACTCCTATGCCTGTTTCCATTGCTGCCAGAAAACAAAGTGTTTGTATCTCTGGGTCTATTTCTTTAACTAATGATATACAGTGTTAAAATTGTTGGTGTCCTCCAGTTCTGGTTCTAACTATGAATACTACCATTTATAATGTGAGAGATACACTAGAATCATGCTAAGTCTCGTACTATATATTCTAGTCCTACAATTCATGTATATATATATATATATATATATATATATATATATATATATATATATATATATATATATATATATATATATATATATATATACTGATTGCTCAATGATGACTTTAAATAATAGTAACAGCTTTGCAGGGCATCAGCATGACCGATATGATGAGAAAGGTGTCATCAAAATGCTTATCACTGCCACCAAATCACAAATCTCACTGGAAACAGCTGCAGCAGATTCCTGTATCCCTCCCTAATCTGGATATACAGGAGTGCATTAGTTCAGGGCTGCCAGATTCGCTTAGGTTAACTATGTATTACCGCCAGTGAAAGCAAACAAATTTCTTCAGCCAGGGACCATTCATTCTCTTTCTGTATGTAATCAAATTTGCTTTAGATGGCTTGAAGCTGTATACTGTGGACAGTCGTGTGCAAATGTATTAGAACACCAAGTTGTGACATTTCTATCCTTTGTATACCTACCTGTTTTAAAGAGACAACGCTTATTTTATTGTAGATTGCACACAGGACAAGACCTCTTGTCATGTTACCTCTGGCCATTAGCACTGGAAAGGTTAATGCCCCAATCTCCTGTGTGCCTTGCCAAGCACATTCCTGCAGGGTACATGTCTCTGAAGCTAATAGAAAGGGTTAGGAAAACGGATTCTAAACCACATTTGTGCAGACATTACCACACAACAGCTTGTGTTTCTGTAAGCCCCTAAGCTCAGTGAAAGAGCAGAATATAGAAAGTAGTGAGGCAATCTCAGACTCTGTTCAGAAACACAAAGCATTCGTTTCTTTAGTGCGTTTGTGACAACAGCACAACAGATCATGGCTTTCTTTCATAATCTTTGTTTGCTATAAAAAAAAAAAATGTATTTGGTTAACTCCCAGGAATAACATTAATTCATAAAGGAAATGGTCTGCTGAGCTTGGATTTATTTGGGACTGTTCATACTGATCACAAATAAGAGCAGAAGACATCTAAGCTTGTCCAGTTCTTATTAGCTGATTGGTCTCAGAACTTTGATAAGTTGGGTTTTAAAGGATACTAGTGTTTCTGCCTCAACAACATGAATAGGTAGCCTATTCCATTCCCATTCTCTGTGTGAAGAAGTGTCTCCTTCCTTCTGTCCTAAGCTATCGCCACTTCATGTCAAACTGTGCTTCCTCTGGTCCTGGTCTCTGTACTGTGCTTAAAGTAATGTTGGGTTAACTATGTTGACTCCTTTTAAGATTTTAAAGACTTCAGTCATGTCTCCTGGCTCTTCCTTGTTCTAGGATAAATTATTATTATATATTTCTTAGCAGACACCCTTATCCAGAGCGACTTACAATTGTTACAAGATATCACATTATTTTTACATACAATTAACCATTTATACAGTTGGGTTTTACTGGAGCAATCTAGGTAAAGTACCTTGCTCAAAGGTACAGCAGCATTGTCCTCCACCTGGATTTGAACCCACAACCCTCCGGTCAAGAGCCCAGAGCCCTAACCACTACTCCACACTGCTGCCCTATAATAGATTACTTTCTTTCAGACTTTCTTTGTAGCTTAATTCAGGAATACAGTATCCCATAGTGAAGTCTACCACTTGTTTTATTGTTTGCTACATAGTGATGTGTCATAAAACTGGCAGCTTCAAAATCTTGGTAACACTTTACATGTAGTGTCTCTAATGACTGTGTATTTACATAGCAGTTACTTGGTAAATGCATGTGTACTTACACATCATTACAATGTCATTATGCATAGTCACAATCTACTATGTAACTACTATGTAAATACACAGTAATTAGAGACCCAATGTAAAGTGTTACCCAAATCTTTTTGTAAGCATTTTAGCATAACATTTACATAGTCAGAAACGCTGCACTGCCAAATCGCTAACAAAAAGACTTCTAAAATTATTTTAGAAGAAAGATGGCTTCTAAAATCTGTTGTGACATTTCTCAGGGTTCTGCCCTTGGTCATGAATGTTTCCTGACGCATATCACTGAAAACTACACAGGAGGCATCATGGTTCCCTTTCAGCATCTCTATTCCAAACCGCCTCTGTTTACCCTGATCTGCTGTGATGTAACCACAGAAGGGCAGCGTGGTCCATTTTAACAAACATCATAAGTAACTCACACACACTAACACACACACAGGTTAGTGAAGTGACCCTTGTTAATACTGGTAAAGCTTCTTATGTGTGCATTAATTCAGATGTATTCTTTAATCTTCTTAGTGGTATAAACAGATCCCAGGGAGTGAAGGGAAGGGTGTCTGGTCAAGGTTCCAGCTGGAAGGAAGGACTCTCTTTATTAAGCACTTCAGGAGTCACATGACATCCCAGTACTAAATCTCTAGAAATCTCAGCATGTCTTGTATTATATTACTAAACATACTAAACATGTAGTTAGGGTGTGTAAACAACAACAAAAATAGTTCTTAAAAAAAAAAAACCCTGCCTTTATGTTTTGATCTTGTTGAGTATGTTTAATATTACAAGATGTCAGAAGCGGTCCAGTTATGTTACAAAAAACAATACAGCATTGTCAGGTGAGGCAGGGAAGCATTTCCGTGTTGCACAGCCTTCAGTGCACAATGCTTCACCCATAGGTTTCAGTGCACAGCGCAACTGCAATGTACTTCCCCACCTCACGTCAGAAAAAAATAAAATAAGCCTTGGAGTCTTTTCAGAGGCAATTTATTTTGCTGGACTAGTTAACAAGCATGGCAAATAATTATCGAAGCATTTTGACATGGTATGAAGAAATTGATATGATATAAACTAATGCATTGCATTTTTTAGTTAGCCGCGATATCAGGTTCACTGTCTAATATTTGTTGCAAATCTACAGTGTTTTCATTGCTTATAATGCCAGGGTTTCCTAGTGGTTCAGACAGGGTTTCTTAATGCTGCTGTAAGGGTTGGTTACCGTAACTCTCCTGATGTATACATATATAAGCATGGTGTGGCAGAGCAGGACTCTGCCTTTGGAAATACTGGCAGGGATGGAGTTAAATTCTCCTCCACGCCCAGGTTGATTGCGTCAGGTGGGAGCAATCAACCAATTAATTATCAATTAAGCACTCAGCCACCTGGCATAAAGGAGGCCTCAGCCTCCAATTTGAGGGAGAGTTCTAGAAGGAGAGGAAGTAAGAGTGGTTTTCTGTGTGTGCGGTTTTGTTCATTTTGAAAACCAGTGAAGGCAATGCCCAGCCTGGAAGCCGTATTTTTGTAAGTTTTGTTTTGTGTTTATTGTCTGTGTTTTGAAACCTTTTTGTTTGGCCCTTGTGCCGGTTTATTTTGTATTTTTGTGAATTAAAAGCTTTATTTTGAACTTTTCACACTGTCTCTGAGTCTCAACCTCTGTCATCCTGTCACACATGGCTATACACCACAGATAAGAACCACCAGTTCCACTCTGCAGAATGATCTGAAGAAGTAAACCCGGCTTGTGTTTTCTGAAACACATTTCCCTGTCAGAGCCTTGCTTTGAGAGAGAAAGCATTACTTAGCTGCGCAGTTCTGTCAATCAGCTGCGTTAATGATGCTGAATGGCGTTCATTCAACACAGCTGCTCTGGGTAAGATGTGTTATGACTGAAACATCATTCTTTGTGTAATTAGACAAGGCTGTCCTTGAGTCTGTTATTATGACAACAGGGATTCAATCCTGATATAGTAATTGTGCAGATGGCAGCATTCGAAGATTCACTTATGAAAACTATAACCGTTTGAACCTTTCAGCGTGAGGTACTAAAAGGAGGTCAAAGTTCACTCAACATCACTTTTTTAGATAATCTGCCATCCCATTTGCATGATGGGTATGTGACGCGTTGCAATCATAAAAGCTACTTCAATGAAACATACTCATTTCATTGATATTATTGTTCATGCCTTAATTTGTTGGCAGTAATTTCAGGAGCACACTCTTTAATTGTCCCAATTAAATTATGATCAAGTTAGCCAAGTAGTTACCTAGTTATTACTAAAAATGTATTGTATTTTTGTGTGTGTGTGTGTGTGTGTGTGTGTGAACAAAACAAAATATCCCCGGGAAACTAATTGGAAAAAAACACCATCCATATCCATGTGTTGCTACAACTGTTTAGGAACATGTAACACAATAAAATAAAAGGTCCTTATGTACCTGTAAAAGGGTGAGGAGCCCTGTACATTGAATTGTTTGTGTTTGTTATTGTTTTGTTTAATAGCGTGGATGGGAAGCCCCATCCACAGTAATTAAAAAAAACCTTGTGCAGAAGGTGGCCATCTCCCGAATTAATTAAGTGATTAATTTGTTGCTAGTCGGGAAATGATCACCTGTATATAAACCTGCAGCTCTCTACCCTCAGGGTGGGTGTTCAGAGGAGGAGCGAGGCGAGGCGGAGAAGAGAGAGTAATTTAAAACAACAGAGAAATAAAGGATCAGTGAAGGCTACTGCCCAGCCTGACCTGTATTGTTTAGTATTTTGTGTTCGAGATTTGTTTTGTTTAAATATTTATTTTGCTCTGTGAGCACAGTGTTTTTGTTTGAACGTTTTATTTTATTTTTGTATTTAAAATAAACGACGCACAGCGTCTTTTGCACTGCAGTACCTTGTGTGTTTTGCTTCCTGACTCTGGCCTGACGTCACCACTTAGCCACCCTGCCACAGTACCCTTTTATACTGTTTCTTATTTAATGTACGGTGTAAACACAATCTTACTAGTATATTTTTAGCGCATTTCAGTATACCATGTGTTTTTGATACTTCTGTAGTTAAGCCACACAGTAGCACACAAACATATTCCCAGAATAGCTCTGCATCATCAGTATGCACGAAGCAAAGTGGCAACATGGTCATTTAGCACAGCTTCATTTATCTGAACTCAATCAGCAGGATATTTGATGGCTTTATTAACATACATAAACAGCGGTCATCTTGCAAAAGAACAGCTGCCTCATTCAGATGGATATTTATTTGTGTTCACACTATTAAACACTGTTTAAAATGTCCCCACATTAAAGAAAGAGGCAGCATCCGGATGCATGCAACTGCCATGCACCGACCCTCGAAAGACAGCTGCTTTTTGTTTTTAGCCAGGCTCTTCTGAATTTGTGGTTCAAGAGTTTTAACCTCACTGACAAGAGGCGGAATCCGTAACAGCAGTCTATCACACAAGCCTGCCCATTACACTCTTCACCAGGTGAGCCACTGGGGAGCAAATCTGATAAAACGGGCCATATTCTCAAAGAGTTTCCTCCATTCTTTAATTAACTCCTGGTTTTGGAAAGGAGAAAAAAAATCATGTCAGTGTTACAAAATGAAAAGCAACCCACCCTGAGAGCGCTTAAAAGCAAAGGTGTTTTACCTTTTTCAAAAAATAGGAGTTAAAGACTGCAGTACATGCTGCAGTAACTCCTTTTAAAGTAATACAATGTGGGGAAATCTAACTTCTGGTCACCTAGCAAGACCCTCTAGTGCAAAGAGTACTTGATTTCTAGCAGTCGTGTTGCCAGGATGTCATAATCTGCCCTCCACCCTCTACCCAGACACACGGAAACACAGGCATTTCGCACAGGGAGTGATAGTGTACCAGGAACCACGATAAGAATGTTTCTAAAACTAAGAAGGAAGAAACAGGATTTTGCTTATCGATCTCTCCTGGTTCACAATATTCATTATTTGATTTAGTGTCTGAGGGGCCTGCTAATAAAAGCCTCCAGATCTAACTGGCATAGCAGCCAGGGTCCAGTTCACAGCCTGTCAGCCTGTGTGATGGATGAGCTGGGAAGATAACAGCACCACATCCTTATACACCCTTCTGAGGGGGCTGATTCAGGTTGGACATACTAGTTAATAACTCCTATACTTTGGGTGCATTCATTCCTGTGTCATTCTGCTAGTTCCGAGGCACAGCGGGGACGGTTACCCAACCCTGACACTCTTAATTACTGCACTTGTATCTGAGGTACTGGTACCAAGATAAATCCGACCGCTGCCATTGCAGAGCTGAACAAATGCTAGGCATTTGGGACCACAGTCCCTTTTTCCTCGCTCTGCTGGAATGATGAAGCACGCCATTCTAATTATACACTCTAATTGTGACTCTCTGGTATTTTCCATTTCCTCTTCAATTACTTTTGATTTCATATTGCTGGCCCCTAAAACTGGGCATCGTTACCCCAGCTTAATGTTTTAGGGCACCCCATATTGCTGCAAGATGTAGTTCATATAAATACTGAAAAACAAATGGTTTGGAACAAATGTGACACTGTGGGTTGGGATACGGTGCAATGCTATTGCAGTGGATTACCAGTGTGTGTTTGGAATAGTTTCATAAGCTAGGCACTGACTACCTTGCGGTTCTTGTGTCCTATGCTGCTTGTGAAAATCCTTATATATTTATATTACAAACTATATAATTCCTGGTCCTTTCACTTGTTAAGCCTATTATGCTTTACAGACTGCAATCAACATTTCTTTTGTCCAAAACTGCATTGTAATTGCAAATACAGTAGTGTAACTGTATATTTCATTAAGAGAATCCAAATCAATAAATAACAATGATTCTGTAAGAACTTTAAATCTATGAAAAAAATACAATAGAAATATCTAGGCTAAGTGGTTGTAGAAGAAATATGTCTCATACAATAATAACTACCCTCTTGGTATTCTGTCGAATGTTGTACTAAACATAAGTTTCTAAAATACATATATATAAATCATTGCAGTAGATTTGATAGGCTTAGGTAGCACTTAACAACAACGCTATATGATATATAGTTGGTCTTAAACAAACTCTGCATACGGTTTTATGAGCCGATGTCTCGTTCATTGTTTTAATAAACAGCTTGGACTGGTGTCAACACCAAGGAGTCACAAGAGACAAGGACACTCGCTCAGGATCAATAGGAACAGAATACCGACCAAATTATTGAATAACGACGACTAGCTAGGAGTTTAAAACAGGAGTCCGTTTTCCCACCTTTGGCAAATGGATAAGTTGCTAATTTTTCTTTAAGAAATTGACTTAGCTAGTTTCCTTTGTTCTTTGATAAAAACGTTTTGATAGCTTTTAAGACCTGGCAGCTTTAATTATGCTGCTGATGCAGTCTCTTTAAGATTTAATTAATTATAGGGAGGAAGTACTGTACATTATTTAAATGTATTCTCTTGACTCGGTCACAACTTTCTTTCTCTTGCTGTTGTGCAGAAGACATGTTGTATCTGTGGATTTCATGGTGCCTTTTGTTTGCACACTACTGTACTACTGCTGTAGACTTTTACCAAATCCACTAAATATTGCTTCTTCCAATGTCAACCAGCACATTCAACTTTGAAATGCCTTTGTCATTTTACCATTTCTCCTTTTTCTATTGGAACAGTGTGTGACCTACACAAGTCAGTAACATCCATCCTTTACCACGGCTTTAAATTCTAAATGAGAGCTCTCAGTGTCCATGATGTATGTCAACAGTATGCACAGAACAGTATAGAATGATAAGCAGTAATGAAATGTTTAATCACAAGATGATTAGCACTTCTCCAGAATATTGCATATGGACTGATATATGCAAATATGCAGATTGACAGATGCATGGAAAAATAGGGCTCATAGGTCAAGGTGTTGCTCATTTTGGGGGTAATAGGGATCAAACCACATTACGTCATTTTCCTTGTGCAAGATTAAATCAGACCATGGAAATCCCATTCAAATGGGATAAGGATTAATCTAGGGGAGGGGATGTATGACTGAACAAATAGCTTGTGTTGCAGGGATCGTGGTTTCAATGACAAAGCACACAGGCACACGTCAAAAGGTTGTCAAAATGTTTGTCTCCCAGACCAACAAGTTTAGTTTCATTCTATTTTAAATAAATAAATCCGATAGCGTTCAGTGCATCAATGTGCACTCCAGCTGCAGAAGTATATGATTACACATTTTGCTGTTGGCCTTTGCGTTCCTGTGCTAGTTTAGTGTCTAATATTAGCTCAGTTGCCTCAGTCCGGCACCTCCTGCACTCCACAGTGCTGCAGCCCCTCAGCAGTGCAGTGCACAGAAGGAGTTCTACTTCAGGAGCTCTCCCAGGTGACATATCCACTTACACACTTCACTCTTGAGTCCAGTCATTCTTTTCTATATTCAAAGTCACTTTGACTCCATTAAAAAAAGCAGCTGCTTGCAGATTTGACTAGGGTTACAACTTAATATAGTCATATTGCATAAATGCTCCATAATTGGTCAACACTGTGGTCCATTGATGTTATTGATTTAAAGGACTGAAAGCTCAAAATTCAGTGTAATTCTTCATTTCTTTTAAGGAAGTAAAGAATTGCTTTTCTTTTTCATATGTTGTAGTAGCTGGAATCGTGGGAAAATATGTCAAAGCAATTGAGTTCCAAAGGCTGTTAGGAGATGGAGTTCTCAGAAACAACTAATAAAACATCGCTGACTACTTCAGAAAGAAAGACCCTTGGAATTTATTCTGGATTTTATTACTTTTGCTCATCTTGTTGTGGTGCGTAGAGTCCCACCATCACTTTAATGACTTGTTTGTAAATGGGATGTACAATAAAGGTATTGATTCAAACTTCTCGTCTTGTCTAAGACATTTCTATTTAGTACTTCTGTGTAGCGGAATCACAGTAAGGATGTATGTGTTGACAACCAGCTACAATAGATTGCTTTACACAACAGACAAGCATAGTCAAATATGCACTCCCATAATCGTTTTAAAAACATACCAAAATGTAATATCTTACAGTTCACATGAGACAGCCAAATCCTATCTGGAAAAGGGATTTCAGTTGGCATATTTTGATTGCAAAGTGGTTCCTGTGGAGCCTCAGCAAGCAAGCAGATGAGCAGGAGAGCAAGCAGGCATATGGTTTTATAATCACACCGATAAATAAAAGATAAAGCAGAGAGAAAGCTTTGAGCAGGATAGACAGGTGAAGGTAAGCAGGCGCTGCTCAAAGGTTGATGTTTAAATACTGCAGCAACAAATTACAGCTTAGAGCAGTGTGGAGTAGTGGTTAGGGCTGTGGACTCTTGACCGGAGGGTTGTGGGTTCAATCCCCGGTCGGGGACACCTGTTGTTATATCCTTGAACAAGGTACTTTACCTAAATTGCTCCAGTAAAAACCCAACTGTATAAATGGGTAATTGTACATAAAAATAATGTGATATCTTGTAACAATTGTAAGTCGCCCTGGATAAGGGTGTCTGCTAAAAAATAAATAATAATAATAGAGTTAAAGTTAGAACAAGCTGGGGTTTGGTGGAGATGACTGATTGGCGGTATCAATTTTCTGGTTGGTAATATTGCACACATTTTTGATCCATTGGTATGTCAAAGCATTGAAATGTTACCAGTGCAGTATTGTACTATCAATGACTAATACCACTGTAGCTGCCCTTCTCTTATAAAAGGTTACCATAGAGAAAACAAAGTGTAATAAAGTATAGTGAAAGCATGGGGATGCATAGGGAAGCACTGTAAAGCTCAAGCTAAAGAGATATGGTAAAGTACATAACAAATAATATATATATATATATATATATATATATATATATATATATATATATATATATATATGGCAAACGATGGTAAATGCATAGTATAACTGGAGAAGCATGGGAAAACTGTAAAATGACTGTGTGAATTTGCTGTGGTAAACTTTAATACGGGTTGTGCTACCATTGTCCCGTCATACATTGTAGTATTGGATAGGTTTGACTTTGTCAACTGCTTTTAAACTTCATTCAAGTCCTTCCTCATTATTCTTTGATCCAGGCTAAATAAATTCAGTTCCCTTAAACGTCATAGTTCATTCCTTTAATCCCTGCGATTAGTGTGATTTCTCTTCGCTGGACTCTCTCCAGGGCCACAATGTCCTTTTGTTAATGTGGGCACCAGAACTGAACACAGAACTCTAAGTGCGATCTCACCAGAGCATTGTACAACCTCATCATAACCTCCTTGGATTTGGACTCTTTATAACCAAGAATTCTGTTTGCTTTGTAATTGCTTCCCCACAGTGTCTGTTTGCTGACAGCAATGAGTCTAATACAACACCAAGATCTTTCTCTTGGTTGGACTGTTAGGGTTCTGTATCACCCATTTTGCAATTCAATCCTACGTCCTACGAAGTCCCATACATTAACATTATTTAACAATGTTGTCTTCCTGATGTACTGCGGGCTAGTACTGCTAAGAAATAATAATAATAATAATAATAGGGGTAGCACTGAACAGCTGACTAATTGACCTCAGAAACTCTCTGACTAGTTGCAGGCTTCGATTTCAAAGCAGCAATGTAGTCATGTTGTTGCATGATTAAAACATATACTAGTAGTGAACTAGCAATGTCTATACTTTCATTGTATTCATCTGATTGTATTGAAACGGAAAGTAATTGTGAAGCGAGCGCTCTTAGATGGATGGAAGTGCCTTTGTGGTTTCCAGCCTTTACATATAAATGAGATTTTATAACATAATGAATTGTTTTTAAAAGTTCCCAGCAAAGTATTACACAACTTTACACACACAAATAGAGCACCAGACATTATCAAATACATGATGTATTCATTTTTTTTAAGGGGTGACTGGTTGATTTACTTGACTATTTTTACCTTTATTAGTCATTCTACCCCTACTGTAGGTCCATGTATAAATAATGTAACAAAGGTACGTCAAGTCAATGTACAATGGCATCTGTTTTCTCCACAACAATATCCAACCTCAATTTAAACCAGTTTGGAGGTCTGGGTGTGGTCTTGATTCATCAGAATACAGCCTTAGTACTTGAGCCCAGAACTCCTCTGTTTGAGACCAAGCGCCCATAATCTCTCTCCATGACGGTGTTGAGATATTCAGCTACTTTGTTCAATCTGAAATCCTCAGTGGAGTTTCATGTAAGGGGTCAGCCTTCAATATCATCTGCCAGCCTCTTATCATCTGCCGGAGTTGTCACCTGTCTCCTGTGCACTTTCCACTGGCTCCCAACTTCATGAATCCATTTCCATTGCTGCTGATGCACTTCGCACTTACTAATGCATGGAACTAAAAATTGCATTCTCTAATAAAACCAACTAACTAAATAAATAAATCAAACAGTGCTGGTGCTGCTGCGTCATTCGAAGGTTATCTCTGCTTATTATACATGGTATTGGATTATTATTTCTGATCTAGATTAGTGCAGTAAAGACACCTATAACACCTGCAGGATTGGGGCTCTCCAGGACCAGGAGACTCCTGCACTAGATGTTATTTTAGCTTTTATTATCTATGTGCCATGCTGTAGACTCCTTCTATGAACATGGGCCCTTTGTTACACTGTGGTGAACATTTTAAATAAAAAACATAATAGAGTGCTTCTCCACTACAAATCTTGAGTACTGGAACGCTAGTCCAATGACAGGCAGAATAACACTCATGGTTTATTGATTTTCCTTTTGTAATGATGCTAGCATGAATAGCAGGCTGCAGTACAGGTGTAAGTATTGAGCCAGTGGGGTAGCAAGGGGGGGACATTGTGAGGCAGGGTGTCTCAGTTCAGTATTTCCACAATAAAGTGGAAAGTTTAGTTTTCATTATGCAATTTGGTCCATAGGTTGTGTTTCATTTGGAACAGAAAAGTAGACACTTCTGTATGTTGAAGTTGATACCTGTTATTGGAACCATCGTATAAGTTGAGAATGCTGTGTACAAAGATTAAAGCAGCTCAGCTGAAAGTGGTACAGTTCAGCATCGTAGAAGCCCGAACCTGAATGTTTGTTTTTTGCTTGCAGTAGATATCCTCTCCGATTGTTTCAATGGCATGTTTTCAATGTGTTTTCAATAATGCCACTATTTCTATTCAGGATGAGTTTTGTCTTGAGGCAAGCATGGGAGAGCACTAGAACAGGGGGTGCCAGTTCAGGATATCCTGCTACCCCTGCAGGTAATTCCAGGTTAAAAAAATAATAGCCAGGTCAATATTCACAAAGCCAGCAGTGCAACAGTGTAATTTACATCAA
The DNA here is from genome assembly GCA_030684275.1 of Acipenser oxyrinchus oxyrinchus. NCBI lineage: Eukaryota > Metazoa > Chordata > Actinopteri > Acipenseriformes > Acipenseridae > Acipenser > Acipenser oxyrinchus. The sequence goes on along the minus strand of JAGXEW010000296.1, from coordinate 140,056 downwards.
AACATTACTGTAACAAAACTAGAAACAAACTCCCTGAGAATACCTAAGAACCGTTGAGTAATATTTCCTGACTTGATTATATCACATTTTCAAACTTTAATTGTACTTCACTTTGAAGTCACTGGCTTTTCTCATTCTACTTTTCCCTCATGATATATTATTAGCATTCCTGGTTTTGCAGCATTGCATTACTTATCTTCATTTACTGTAACTAAAAACCATACCTAATGTTGTAATTCACAAACCTGCTGGTATTACACTTGATTTATAGAGTCAGTTTCGAGGGGATATTTGATTACTCAGCTTCCTAGGAACATTAGCTAATATACTCAGCCCCTCACTGCAGTCAGAGAGAGCTTCCACCTTTTAATGCTTTAAATACATTAGTATCCTGGAAAAATGCCCTGTGGTAATGCTACAGATTACAAAAATCTTAATGCAAGACTACAACTAAGATTTACCCAAGAGCCTGTTTTCAAGGAATGTATGGATCTAGTTTCTAAACTAGAAATCTCAATACAGGGATGGAATCCGATCAGGTGAATATGAGGCTTGGTAGTTCTTCCTAATGGATCTTCAAGACGGTGACAATGGTACCACAAGAGCATCTGTAGCTGCAGTACTCTAGTATCATAGTAGTACAAGACAGCATGCTGCCGTGAAAGGACCATTGTACTGTGTGGTATCTGTTCCAAATCCATTGTGTTGTCATTGTTAGTAATGCTGTGGTCTAGTAATGGTCCTACCTGGGGTTTCTTGGGGTAAACCAGCTACACACAGTAGGACAAGCTGGTAGCTTCTCTGTAAGGGAATGCGAGTCATTAGTGATCATATATGAATATAAAGACAAGGGATATTAAGTCTTGTTCTGCCTCTTGAATCTCTGCCTGAACAATCGAGCACTACTGGGCCCGCTGTTCCAGCAGTGGTGTTTCGTTCTGTATGATAGAGGGTCTTCTGTGGATTTCTCTTGAGGATTTTCTAGCCCTTTTAAACCCGGGGCTCATCCAAACAGCTAATCAATTGTACAGCTGACCCCATTATTCTGGTGACCTTGGCGTGATCCTTTATGAAGTAATCAAGTCGGAGAGAGTCATGGGATGATAATGCATCAGAATCACTATCATCTGGATGGGATTTAATTTTAGCTCATCGTTAGATCATTCAAAAGAGGCTAATCGCTGTATAAATTGGTTTGTGCTATATATATATATATATATATATATATATATATATATATATATATATATATATATTTATGCCTTTGTATCTGATGGAAATGACATCATGTTCAAATGAGCAATACTGTTTGATTATTCCTATTCAGCCTTACATTATATAAAAAATAATATAAAAGCTGATTTTCATCCACTGGGGTCAGAGCAGGCAGTAAGCCTACAAGTAGCTTCACCGCAGTGACCTGTACAGTACCCTATATGATATTCTATATGTATTACATACACACATACACTAGGAATACATCCATAAATGCACCTATTATACTGCTGATGTATTAGACACTGCATGCAGGTTTGGTACTCGGAAGTGAATTGTAGTGTAGTGGCATGGCAAGGATCACCAGCCAAACAGCTGGTGAACATGCTGTGGTGAGTCTTGATTATAATCGATAGAACCTTGATTATCCAGAATTACATCGTGTACTGCATCCAGAAGGTCAAGGTCAACTACCAAGCTAATGCCCATTATCAGGGGCTTATTTTGATTATAAACAGGTCTTTTATTGTTATTTTAGTGCTAACAGAGCGAGGCTGAGTTTTACATACTGCTTTCTCTGTTTTTTATTTTTGTCTTTTGTATTTTGTTTGAGTCTTGTGTTGCAGCTACACATCTGACAGCTAGAAGCAGGGATTTAAATGTCATCATTTACTGAAATGATCATGTAATTATAAGCAGGCCTGACAGGAAAGAAAGAAAACCCCGGATTAATTGCCAACGGTTCTCAAAGGCCATTTATTAAAGGAGACAAAAAAAAATGGCTTTGTGCCCCTGGCAGGGAAGCAAATTGAATTAGCCAGACTTCTTTCTTCAGACATCTTGCCCGTTTTTACATTTTAATAAAGGGGGTATTCAGCAATCCTTGTGTATATAGACATTCTGCTTATGATATTATAGCTGTACTATTATTAGTATCTTAAATGCTAATGTGTATTTAGAGTTTACCTGTAGATTTCTACTGTCATCATTGTTGTGCATTAATAGCCAGACTTTCTCTTCAGGCTGTAAAAGAGCAAGTGATATCCCTCCTACCTCCATGAGAATTCAGCTCCTTTTTGAGAAATAAACCAAGCATCCAATACAATTCATTTGACAATTTGACTGTTTCTGACTGGGACAATCCCAGTGTTCCCTGGACGTCTGGTAAGCCTAGTGAGAGCTGGTGATGATTACATGGAAACTCCATTGAAACTTTGGTCTGTATTGGTGTCATTTACCTTCATAGCAATCCTCCTTCTCCTTCAATAGCATTGGTGGCTCTTTTCATTAAATACATTTCCTTCACACAGAGTGGTCCCTTTAACTCCACCTAAGCCATGCTGAGTTGTGCTGTGTTACAGAGACTGCGAGACAGGGGATGAGGCAGAGAGAACTGGGTTACTCTGGTACTGTGAACTAACTCATGTACCTTCAGAGAGTCAAGAAAGTATTAAACTAGACAGTTATAAAGAAGGAAGTGAAAAGAGGGCAGTAGAGCCAATTAAGGAGGCATTATTTTTATTTTTTAAAAGTCATGCCTATTGATCGAACAAATGGATAAATGTAAGGAAATTATTTTCTTTTAAAAAGCTGGGTAATTAATATTGGCAGCTGTTGCCGTATCTTTTGGATGGGTTCAACATTTCTCTTTCGGGGGGGAGCTCGGAGTAGTTTGACAGTAGTTTGCATCTGGCTGAGTTTGTCAAGTTGGATAAAAGCGAGGCTGTGAAAAGGCTCCCAGTAATTTAGAGCAGCTAATTGTGCAGGCTGTCTCATGAGACGCACACAGGAGCAATTCAATCGAGGACAAGGACAGAGCCTGAGACACAGTTTCAGACGGTAGGGCCATTCAGTAGTGTCTGTGAAGACAGCCACAGCTGAACAAACAGGTATTGTTCTGAAGACATCCTGAAATTAAAGGCTGCCCACTGGAGGCTTATTGGCCACTCTGACCTTGAATGGCATGAAAATCAGCTTATATCTTAGATCACTCTATATTTTTCTATATAGTTAAATAAGAAAAAATAAACAGTATATCTTAATGTGACAGCATTTCCTTCTGATACAAAAACATATTTCAGATGGCTGTATCGTATTAATATCAGGGTTATATATGCGGTATATAAGTTTCACAATTCACATTTTATCCTCATGCGTACCATGTATTTACTTTGCTTTACTGTGTTTAAATCTATATAATGATTGACCATGATTGTATGCAGCTCTCCCATTCTTTACTATGCTTGCGTCAAGAACACCATAGTAACCCTTTACAATGCATGTCTTTACATTGTACGCAGGGATGGAAACAAGGCAGTGCATGGCAGTTTCACCCAGTCCAGGTTTTTATACAAGCTTGATTAGCCACAGTTTGTAGGTATCAAGCTTAGGTGTATCTTATAAAAAAACAGGAATGGGTCAAACTGCTATGCAATGGGAGTCTTGTTTCCATCACTGTTATGCTACTGCATGTGTACAGTAGAAATTAGGAAAGGACTGAACAGTAAGTGTAAGAAACTGTTCTTCTGTGAAAGGTCAGGGGGTTGAAACAAATGGATTTGTACTGTACATCATGTATCCCCCCATGGCCCACCCTCGTGAAGAAATTACACTAAAGCTGTGAAACACACGCACACCGGCAATCTCCAGACCGAATGGACATCACAGGGGGTACCTGACAGCAATGTGGAAACGTTCAACGGGATTAATGTTCCTCTGCTCATAATAGGATTATTTCAGCTCCTGTCCCGTCTTCGTGGAAATCTTGTTATTTGCGCACATCAGAGGAGACAATGGAATTAGCTGAACGTGTATAAAGCATTGAACAGCCGCAGGTAATTTCTCAAAATAGAGGAGGGTCTTACAGGGTTGCTTCAAAGCATAGGGCCGAACCACGTAATGGCTCATTAGGTTTTCCTGACTTACTCCTCTTTATATAGAAACGCAAGCCTATTACACTTATCCTTCACTGTCCTGAGCCGAGCAGCAAGGAGCACACTTCCACTGCGGTCTCGTTCCACTGCCCTGTCACATCAATTACTGATTGTAATCTTTACCTGTGCACTTGTGTTTCCACAAGGCTTCCCCCAAACTGATTTTACAGTATCACACACAGATAGCTCCAAGAGAACCTTGTTGACCCTTACAGCAAGAACTTGCATGCTCATGCACTATTTTTATTGGAAAGCGCTTTGGGATAAGCTTCATAATGATGATGTAATTTTTCTAAGCTGTCCCACTTTGGCTGAAAGAGCCATAGCAATGGAAAAATATCACTTTGAAAAGTTTAGCTCACTAAAAATGTTGCATTCTGCTTGTGCCGAACACTACAGATCTCCCCTGCTGTCTATCAAATCCGCTTAAAAACCTTAAATTGGATACTTCGCATGTTATGGAGCACAGACTGTTGGCAGTCTCTGGTACAATATATGGAGCCATGGACAATATGGCTGTTTCTGAACTATACAGTACAGTACCTTCGCATGGAGAAAATTAGTTCAAAAGGTCATCCAAAGCACACGACACCTACACTGGACCACCACCCACCCCCCCACTGAGAAAAACATTTTACGAACTGGGCTGCTAAGCAACAGAATTCAAGGTCTCTTAGGCACTCACGTTGTTTGTTTTTCACTTTGTAACATTAACTCTTTAATGTACAGTCATTGTAGCTAACATAATAGTTTCATAAAATGTCTCTGCCATGCACACCAAGTCATTATACAGGTCTCAAATGTGTATTTTCAATTTAGAATTGTTTCTGGTATTACACTAAGCTCCGGGAGTCTCTCTTTGCAAGCCGTAGTTTTAGACTCTCTTGCACTTCCTGGGTCATTTCACCTGGAGAGTGAACTTGTCCCCACCTCTTCACTGCTTCTTTTCTGTCAATAACCAATCAGCCGCTTATCCTATTGACTGACTTTCTTCCAGCCAGTAACAAGCTTTGACCAGTAGTGCAGTCCTAAATCTTAAAGTAATCACATAAACGCTCTGTTATTTTTTTATTCATCACCAATTTAAGAACTGTATTGGTACAATTAATTAATTTATTTTTAAGACTGCTGACAGTTCTGGACAGTGTCATTTTACACTACATTCTAAATATATGTTTTTCCTGGGCTTATCGCATTTGATCTCAGTAGATAAAATAACAGCAGTTATGGTATTGTAAGTTGTGAGGAAAAACAAGCAAAGCAGAAATATAAATAAATAGTTTATAACATTACTTACCAGTGTTTTTTTATTTTAAATAAATGTGTAGCACTAATTTATGCTTTTGTAATATATATTGTAAGGCAGCAGGCTGTGTGAGACAGCAGGGAGGGGGTTAAAACCTCCTGAAGAGAAAATACACCTTCTGTTTAGTTTAATTGTTTTACTTTTATTGTTTAATTGATTTGCTAATTGTTTTATTATGAATCATTCCCTGCACCTGGTGCTTATTATTAAATTAGAGCCAGGTGCAGGGTATTTAAGGGAAGCAGTCAGTCTGCTTAGGGCTGCTGAGTAGAAGGAAGCAGGAGAGGTGCTCTGCTTCCGAGCAGTCCTTGAAGTAAGTGCTGTGTAAACCTGTGGGGTTTTTTTGTTTGTATGCCAGGTAAACGGCTTAGCCGTCCTGCAAGTTAGTCAGGGAAATTACCTGTGTAGTAAGTGCTCCAAATCGGCGTTAGGTGTTTGTTTGTTTTGTTTTGCTGTATTTATTTTTGTGTTTATTAAAATATTAGCGCAACCGCGCTTGAAAATCCATTTCTGTGTGCTGGGTCGTAGTTTTTAAAGGGGCACGAACCCGTGAGTGGTGAAATCCTTCACAATATATTAAATCTTAAAAGCAAGGGCAGTCATTCATTCCATACCCCGGGTCTCTGCACTGACCGATATCATAGGATGCACCTTTGCTGTCTTTGTCATCAGCATTTTTACTAAAAAAATGATTCTCCTTCTTAAGTAGTACTGTAGTTTGTAATAGAAGTCCCGAATGTTCTCTCTATTGCATCACAAGGACGACTGATTGAAATCAGATAATTGTGCAGGAGATGTGTGGTGGACTCCTGACTCAGCAAACATTTTAAAATACGCACCGGTTATCGGAGATTCTGACTTGGCGTGTACCATTAAAACCAGTATGTAGGGAACCGGACACTGATTTTTTTGTCCCTAGTGCCTATTCAGTAGAAAGACAACCAGTAATTTGATTTCCACACAGAAAACAGATCGCTTCATTGGTGCCCAGGCACCGAAATTGTATTTATTTATTTATTTATTTCACTTTGTGCCCACAGAGCCAGCGCACGGACATCTCAATAGTGCAGCACTAATACAAAGAGAGGCCTAAACAGATCATACTCAATAATAAACAATACAACAATTATACATCTAAGCAATATCAATAAAAACACACATATACACACACGTATACGTACAATACACAAATATATTAAAAGATACAAATATCATTATTAAATTGCATTACAACTAACGCACGTTCACCTCAAACGCAGATTACACTGTGACACAATGGAATCTGGAAGGGAATTCCATAACCCCAAGGCTGTGCCAAAGAAAGAATAACGACACAACTGAAGAGACAAGGACTGATGGTCAGAGCAGCTCTGTGGAGACTCTCAGCAAAGGTCTTTTACGAGCACAGACTGACACAGAGGTAGAACACAGTGAATGCAAAACCTTATAGAAGTGAGCAAGAATAAAATAGGACCTTCTGACACTTAATGGTTTGAGATAAGAGTGACTAGGAAGGTTATCTTAAGTAGAATCCCACCGCTATCAAGAGACAAAATCAGCTAGGGAACTGACCAATGAGGAACAGCTTCCCTTGCGTGCCTTCATGTAAACAATGGGAGAAGAAAAGATAATTCTTGCAGTATCAAAATACCCGAACTGTACAATAAAGGACACAAAAATAATAAAGACACGGCAATGAGGGAGAACATCTGACAGTCCACTGTTCATACCATTGCAATACCCATGGTGCATCCAAATATAATGCTACTGTGTTACCATGAATAACTCTTCACAGCACTGTGGAATCCCTGTGGATTGTGTTCACCTCCTGTCCAATGTTAGCCCTGAATTACCACTAAAGGAAAGTGGTTGATACAATCCAGGGGGTTCTCTGGTGCTGCAAACCTGTGACCCCTCCTGATGGGGATAAATGATAAAAACAACTCCTTAGCTTCTTATAGTTTTACAATAATACAATGAAGTGTTCCAGTTAGGTGTTGAAACAAGAAAAGTGGGAATAAAACATGGTGCTCATGCATCTTTCTGCTTTAAAAACAGTTATTACCCCGATTGTCACACCAGCCATTTCCAAGCATATGTAAGCGCCAGTGCTGCAATGTCTTCTAGAATTACATTGACCACAAAATGCATGCATAATCTGTTTGAGAAAGACACGCTCTTCCAGTGACCGGTGCAGTGTGAGGAATATGGTTTTGTTGTGCATTCAGACCTCTTGTCTATCCTTGCACTGCACTCAGACACCCTGAAATACTCTCACAGACGCTAGCAAAGCAACACATTCGGCTCTAATTATTAAGCAATCAGAATCTGAGAAAAAACACACGGCAATATGCTCCATTACCTGATCCTGTAACGACTCTACATCCCATAATTACTAATCTGTCTAAAGGTCAAAGGACTGTGCATTTGAATAACCAGCACAAATCCCGCTGGAGTGTAAATTAGTCCAATTTGAAATCCCTTCTGAACTATGTGTGCTATATCTTACCTCAGTTCTCGTAGGCTCAGATGAAAGCCTGAGCTGGTGCTAGGGCTAAAAATATCAAGAAATTGAAGATGACTTAATGCTCAGTCGATGGACATCACATTAATCAAGAATAGACACAGGCTTATAGGACTATGCCGAAATGTCACACAGCACACACAGAGCTTGTATTGGATGGACAGCATTAAGATTAGCTTAGTTATTCTTAATTAACAATATGCTGTATTTTGTAAAATACAAGGTGGTTTATTTTTCACCCCACTCAAGGTCAGATAGCTCTTGAGGTACATTTCATCTTGTATAGTACAGCAGTCTTTATGATATGCACAGTAGTGAGCACATTTATTAGAACACCCGTTGCTTCTGTTGTTTTGATTTGTTGTGCTAGAAATCAAACCATTGGAACTGAGAATCTTGGAAAAATAGGTAAATTAATGATTTAATTGATGACTTTAATAGGCCACACATGGAATTAATTAAAAATAGTAAGAGAAAAGGAACACATAGCTACACATGATAAAATGCATGAAACTTTTTTTAGAAGTTGTTTAAAATGCCTAATTAAAGCACAACGTGGTCTATCATTTTGACATGTTTTTATATCACTGATTACTGACCTGAAATGTAAATTCTCACATGCTGTGGTTTTCCTGCAGGTAGGTATATAAAGGATATAAATGGCACATCTTGCAGTGTTGTAATATATGGGCACACTAGTGTAAAAGTGAGGATCATCATGAGCATGCACAGATGGCTTCAATTATGTTGACAAAAGACTAAACTGAGCATTTTATGGCAGATTTAAGTGGTGCTAAGTGGCTCAGACACACTTTAGGATCGTCCAAGTCACATCTGTAATATTGTTGAAAGTGGATGACATTTTTACTGTATTACATGCAGCTTTTCTGCTGGTGTGATTAATTTGTATGTTACAGAAAAAAAAATCCAATAATCAGTTAATAAAAAATGCCTCTTGCAAAGCCCAAACCATGTGTTATATTCTAGAGGTACATTGATAGAAAACTTCCCATATTAACACACTTGTATGACAAGATCTTCTCCAGCACAGAAGGCTGTATACATGTCTTAATGTGTCTGCTAGCTGTCTTGCTCAGTATGCCCCTGTTCCGACGAGGTCGAAAGTTTAACAAGCCGTCCCACACCCTGACTGCCGATGCTGCTCACAAGCTGGAGTGCTTGATTATGTAAGCTTTGGAAAGGCAACCCCTGTGTGTGTGCCAAACTCAACAATTCATTTAGGGGTTTGGAGTGACAACTTCAATGATGTCTAATGTTCCCTGCACTGCAGCAACACTTGGGTTGAGAGGTCTTAGCATGGGGACTGGGGCCCCTGGTGGTTGGTTTTGGTATTACATGATCTTCTGCTCAGTATTCTCAATCAATGGATCAGTTTGTTCCAGTATAAGCAATCAGTAAGAATTGAGTGGTTTTACTGCGAGCTTCATTAGCCCACAGTGCATAGGTAACAAGCTCAGGTGTGTCTTATTAAATAAATGGAGCACACTGTGATCATGTGATTCTTTAGTTTGTGAATGTAAAGATATTAGCTTCATTTAGCTTTTTTTTATTTATTTTGTATGTATTTGTTTATTTAGGAGAATTACCCATTGAGCCCCAGGCCTTCTTTACATGGGTTCCTGGAACTGTATTCTGTGATTTTCATGTTGGATCGTGGGAATCGTACAAGAAAAGCATTTGAAAAGCAGCCATGGAGCACAGGGGCAGTTGAAAACATCCCTCCCACCGAACACAAACTATATAGAAATTACAAAGAGCAGGGAATAATTGTATGATGCAAAAAGCAGACATGAATAAAAGGGCATTTTATTTGAACGTATTTAAAATGGCCCTCGAGCTGTATACAGTATTTGTTTTGGCTCAGCTTGACGAGCAGGTCATGGCTTTAAAGCATCTGACAGCATTAATTAGCATTAATGCACCTTGATTGTTCACAGCGAATAATCCAGTGTCCGAATGTAGCAGGAGCGAGGCATATCTGTGACCTTGCTGTGGATTGCACTGCTCCTCTGCCTCCAGGGAGAGGCCTACACTCAATCCAATCTGCCAGCAGCCAAAACAAGCATTTCATCAGTTTGTCATGTTATACATAGGAAGGTGTTTTCACAGTCAATGTGTAAAAATTGTGGAAGCAACTATAATCACTTTACTATTGACCTTAATCCATGTTATTGCTGGTACTTGACAAGCGTATTTAGTAAAGCTACATTATTCATGTATTAGCATGGAAAGATTATTAGTAATACAGAAATACACAGTTATTGCAATGATACCTCTAGACACGATCTAATGGTTATCCAGCTTACAGTTACAGAATAGGTGGGTGATATCTACCTGAACTGGAGGGCGTTCTTCCAGGTACAGGAGTGAAGGATGTCATCGTGTCTCCTGAATAGCCCAATGATTCTGAGAGTATGTATTTGCTACAGCTAAGAGATATTATGCCAAGTCAGCTCTATCATCCCGTGTACTTCAACCTTTGTTGTGTTTACTCTGCCACGTATACAGTCTTGATAAAACGTTTTAGCCAGACCAGTGGCTTGTTATTGTGAACCTTCCTTCAAAACATACAATTGAACCCTTCAAATGTTTAGTGGGCAGTTGGCTCAGTAATATCTTAGTAATTAGATTATGAACTATGACGCTGCCTTTATGAACCGTTGTCTATATTAATAGTTATGAGTACATTCTGTATGTGTCTGCCTTATACCCTTAATGTGAGCGTGATTCAGTCCACCCAGTGACCCGCAAATTGACATTCAAATTATGAGTGAAAAATGGTCAAACTGGAGTTGTAACCTAAAGGCCTATACTCCACATCCTCCCTTTCTGACTACAGAGCAGCAGGAAACAAAGCAGGTTATCAGTGGGTTTTAATAGCAGCGTCTTGAAATGGTGGCGTGTCTCAGCTACTGCAGGATAACTCAACACTGCTACAGGCAGCTGTGTGACAAGAGACACCAAGCAGCACCCACAAAGAAAACAGCATCCTGATTGATGATTCACTCATGCTCTCTCTGCGGAGTGCGCACAGCTACTAGACTCAGACAAAAATCAATCCAATTACTCTTTTTGGTTTTGCTTAACTAAGGTGGGTCACATAGTTAATGGGTGCCTTGATGTCTGTGCTGTTGGCAGATGGAATACACTGAAGTCTGGTTATGGATAAGTGTGACTGCTATACAGCAATTTACTGCAGTTAAGTAGAATTGGCGGGTAGTTGCTCAATGTGCTATATTCTACATGATACAATAGATTTCTGTTTGTACAACCTGCTCCATGATTAACTTTTATTTTCCTAATGTAAATTGTAATGGTTTTCATTCAGTACAACCAACAGCAGAACTATTGTTAACAGTCTTTAGCACCAGTTAGAGTATCCCAATAAAAGAGAAACCAGTGCCTCCAGCTGGATTTTGTCACTCTTTTATACTGTATATCCGGTGGCTGTAGGTCATTGTTGTTTTGTATTTAGAGCTTGTTATTTTAGAGACTTCCTTAAATAGGTTTCCAGAAGAAAAAGCGAATTACCTTGTACTAAGGCTAAATATAATGTGTAATATAATCAACTAGTTTTAATAAAGGATTCCACTTGTCACCCCCTCCCTCCCCCCTACCACAGTCATCTATTTTCTACATTCACTCTACTTGCCTTTCATAAACGAAAGCATAACTGTGTTATTATGACTGGGCCTGACGTTGGTTGTCACGGCAACCCTTCTCGACACTAGCAGTGCAGCTGTATGGTTCTTGAATCTGAGTACTATTCTGTTAAGATAGGATGCCAATGCCAGTACAATATGACACAGAGTCAGTCAACAAAGAATGGGGTCAGACCTTGACTGAGTAAACATTTGCATACTTGTATAGGTAAGGTTCTCCACGAAAATGAAGAACGTAATGCCCTTCCTGGAAAATGAACACATGATGCAGTCAAGACATTTATGCACAGGCACTTGTCCTAGGTACCCCTAGCCCTCCCAAGCTGTTGCACTGTTTTTTGTGCATTAATGTGTACCCACAAAAGACCAACACTAAAGTAGCTATGAAAATGGACCACAAAAGTGTTAAAAATACATTTGTTTGCTGATGTTAAACTCTTCCTTAAGGAGGTGCTCCCGAGTGGTGCATCTGGTAAAGGCGCCCGCAGGATGCACCCTATAGCCTGGAGATCGCCGGTTCGGGTCCAGGCTATTCCACTGCAGGTTTTGGACGGAGTTCCCAGGGGCGGTGCTCAATTGGCAGAGTGCCGCCTGGGGTGGGGAGGGCTTAGGTCGGCCAGGGTGTCCTCGGTTCACCGTGCACCAGTGACCCCTGTAGACTGGCTGGGCACCTGCAGGCCTGCCTGCAAGTGGCCCAGAGCTGCGTGGTCCTCCAACACTGTAGCTCTGATGGTAGGTGTGTGGGAGGCCTGCAGAGTGAAAAGAAGTGGCTGGATGACGGCACAGGTTTCGGAGGACACTTGTGTTCATCTTCGTCCCTCCCAGCGGTCAGCATGGGGGTTGCAGCGGTGAGCCAGGCTTAAAAAAATTGGGCATTTCAAATTGGGGAGAAAATGGGGTAAGAAAAATAAAAACAAACAAAAAAACTCTTCCTTCAGGGGCTGTGGAAGGGTGGTGGGCAATTCACTGACACACACGGGAGACAGAAGGTTTTATTTGAATTATTTGAATTTTCTCTTTTTTATTATTATTTGTCGCCAGATGGCGCTGGTGCTGCAACTCCCCTTATACCAACGATGGTAAGCAGGGGTTGCACTTGTATCTGACAGCACACACAGGTGCTCTAAAATAATGAAAACCAAAGGCAAATGAAAAAGAGAAAATAAAACACAGTAATAAAACTACAAAATAAAGGTGCTGCTTATGCAGTGCCCCCACTGCCGCTAAGCCGGTCAGTACGGGCCTCCGACCTACGCTTAGCTATTCCCTATACACTGGGGTGGCCAGCGTTCCCGGTAAAACTACACACGTCCCTTCGGGTAAGTAATTACTTATTTTAATTCTTGATTTATTTGTTTAAGGCGGGCTGTCTTCCTCAGCCATGCTTGCCTGGTTTGTTCTCTCTTCAACCGCTGCGTTCCTGCCTGGTCTTTATTTACACTGGCGTCTTTCGCTCGCGTCACAGGGTATTCTCTCTCCGGCCACCCAAACGCATAACCAGGCGCAGTACTTATGGGCTGAGCAATCCCCCAAGGCCTGCCTCTCAGCCACTCAGAGAGAGGGAAAGCCAACACACCCTCTTCCCCACCTCTACGTGTCATCGCCATGACTGACAGGCAGATCTTACGAGGCTGCCGCCCTCTTCCTGCAGAACCACGCATGCGCCAGACAGTCAGCACAGACCTCCCCGTTACATGGGCAGTAAAACACCTTAGGGATTTCTTGTTTGGTTTTCAGCAACTATTACGAGAAAATTAAATTCCCTGAAACAGCAGCAGCAAATCCAATACAGAATCTAATCTGCCACAATAAGAGTGCAGTCGGGAACAAAGTCTTAGCAGGCTTGACAGCAAGGTCTGCATTGACTGAGGCTGAAACAAACAAGGGCCACTCAGCACTTCCCATGAGGTTTCTCCTCTGAGTTCGACACTATAAAAGATCTCTGCGCTGTCTGTCTCGGGGGTATCCTGGAGATTACACAGCAGCTATTTTTATCCCACTGCTATGCAGGTAATTTTCCACATGAGACAGCCGACAGTGTTTATTGCTTAATGTAACTTGACAATGCCCGGTAAAAAGGCAGGGTTTGTCTTTTTGACAGGAAGCCGTTTTCAAGCAGAGAAGCATGAGAGTTATTCACTCCTCTTTTTTTCTTTGTACTATATTTGGAGGTTGTTGTTTTTACATAAATAAAAAATCAACATCTATTTAAAAGAGATAGTAGAGTGGTAGCTTTGTACAGAATTCAAGCATTTCCCCTGTAATGTTACAAGCTTATTAAAATGACAGCTGGATAACCCACAGTGTGTTGTAGTTTATTGTGCATTGTTGTGCACATGTTAACATATTTTGAATTTTGTTTGTGAACTAGGACATTTTTATAAATACATATATAAGGGATTTCAATTAATTAACCACACAGGTTCATGTTAAAAGAGATTACATTTTTGGTTGATAGATTAATCGTTTAAATGTAAAAAAATAAATGAACACAAAATTCAATGAACACCTTCAAATAATGAAGGAGTTTACTGAAACAACCATTCTGGCAATGATACACGTTAAAACTCTTAGTTTACTGAGAGCTTACTGTTATTACATTTCCACATCTTCAAATATTTGTGATTATTCAAACGCTCACATGCTATAGATTAATCAATTAATAGAATATGTCAAATGTAAAGTCCTAGCTTAGAAGACAACCCAAAATGGTCCAAAAGTTATTCAGCTTTTATTAATCGATATGTGTGTGGTCATCTTCAGATTGTATGGCTATTAATGAAGGCATTCATCTTTATCATTAAATGTCAGTTTTTCATCTTCCAAGTGATTATGAGGTGAGGAAGTGGAAGCATGTTTTGCAATCTGATAAGTGGGTCATGAATTACTAATATTCCACTGTGACCAGACTATTTTTAAACAGGAATCTTATATCATGTTTGGTTTAAAATCAATGCCAAGACTTTTAAATGAAAATAGAAATAATTGGTCTGAATTTTTGGGCTCAGTAAGTTTATCCTTAAAGTCTGGAAAGTTTCAATAAACAGTATTCCTGTACAAATTGGTTGAGTGATTCAATATTTTGTGAGCTCAAATGTCGCTTTTCCATCTGCACCTTGAAACCAGACTGTAAAACTCAATCTCATTGTGTTCTAGTATCAAGCTGGGGTTCCCGTCCGCAGTCTAATATCATCCGTCTGCTCTATGAAACATTAAGTCAAAGATCATTTGAATGTATCTATTGTTTTTAGAATTGCTATTTACAAATGATTTCAACAACCTCCACATTCCTTAACAGTGTGTATATGTATTTTATCATTCATAGTACAGCAACCTTTACAATATATACAGCAGTGTGCAAATTTATTACAACACACTGCTTCTGTTTTGATTTGTTGTGCATATGAAATGAAACCACTGTCACTGAAAATTTTGGAACATTTTCAAAACAGGCAAATAAGTGTCTAATTTAATTGATGACTTTAATAGGCCACACATGCAATTCATTTAAAATAGTAAGAGAAAAGGAACACAGAGCCACAAATGGTAAAATGCAAGACACTTTTTAGAAGTGGTTTAAGATGTCTAATTAAAGCACAAAGTTGTCTAACAGTTTCACACAGGAGCACCTACTGTGTGTGTGTGTGTGTGTGTGTTTGTGTGTGTGTGTGTATACAGCCTTCATGTTCAGTCCACATTTTTTGCAGTACACCTTTTAAAACCAGCTTCTTTTCCATTGGATACTGTTTTAGTTACTTCCACCATCAGTGTGAGTTGGTTCTTCCAGCCCGCTATCCAACCTGGGGCTGACAGACCGACAGACAGACAGACAGACAGACAGACAGACAGACAGACAGACAGACAGACAGACAGACAGACGGAGAGCCATACAGACAGACGGAGAGCCATACAGACAGACAGACAGACCTACCGACAGACAGACAGACAGACAGACAGACAGACAGACAGACAGACAGACAGACAGACAGACAGACAGACAGACAGACAGACAGAGACAGACAGACAGACAGACAAACAGAGAGAGAGAGAGAGAGAGACAGACAGACAGACCGACAGACCGACAGACAGACAGACCGACCGACAGAGAGACATACAGAGAGACAGACAGACAGACCGACAGACTGAGAGTCAGACAGACAGACAGACAGACAGACAGACAGACAGACAGACAGACAGACAGACAGACCGACAGATCGACAGACAGAGAGACAGACAGACAGACAGACAAACAGAGAGAGCAGAGAGAGAGAGACAGACAGACAGACCGACAGACCGACACGACAGACAGACAGACAGACAGACAGACAGACAGACAGACAGACAGACAGACAGACCGTCCCAATGGGAACCTAGCTGATCTCGATCTGCTGCTGATGGAAATGAGCCAGACTCACTTCAAACCGCTTTTGAGTCAGTCCCAGGGCGGGTGAAAATGAAGCAAAGCCTCCAGTGTGGATATATTGCAATATCTGCCTCTGGGAACTTTGGATTTCACTAAAAATCTGTCACCTCTTACTGAAATTGTGTGTCTATTTAAAGTTACATGAGTAACAGGACATTTACCATGACTGAAAAAAAACACTACAAAAGGGAGCCATGTAACAACAGGTTACCTGCCTTTAAATTCCTGCTTTTAAATTGGTCTATGAGGAATATAATCAAATAATCAAGATTCTAACAGACAAGGCTCAGTCAATACATCAGCGTGTTTGTCTGTTCTGACAGCTTTTGGATTGAGAACATGACGTGTGGTTAATTAACCGACATTTTATCAGCAAATCTGCTGCCACACTGATCAATCTGAAACTGCTGTTGAATTGTTAATACACTTTCATTCACAAAGCAGAGATGGATACTGTGTCACCGAATATACATTGAAATTATCATGTCAAAGGTGTGCTGAATATCCATTGTATCCACAGCCTGAACACTTTAGAATTTGTGACCGCCAAACCCTAGGGTGTACAAATTTCAATATTGAAGACACTGAGCAAAGTCAAAACGCTTGTCAAAGAATTGTAGTTTCTTTTAGTATTACTGTATTGCCATTTTAATTGAAATAAAATGCATAGCTGCAGTATAAAACACTATATTATCCATGATACAATTCACTTTAGTTTGACAGACTCTGATTGGGGTTTACAGGTTCCTGCTTTGACTTGCTACCTGGAGTGAACAGTATTAATGCCTTTGACTTGGTACCTGGAGTGAACAGTATTAATGCCTTTGACTTGGTACCTGGAGTGTACAGAATTAATGCCTTGACACATACTCTGTTTGAAACCCCCAAATAACTCAAGATGACATGTGCTTGCATTTATGAAGGAACATGATCTACTTACATTTACAGCTGGATCAGATATGTTCAGAATGCATTGTAAAGGAGTGGGGGTGAAGCAGGAGAAACAGACATTGAGCTGTACCAGCAAGGGGAGTGGCCCTGGGACTGTGAACATCTGTAAATAGCTGTCATCGGTTGTTGTGTGTGCCTGTGTGTATTGGTCAGTGTGATGCCTTAATTTAAGTAAATGTTTATAATTGTATGTCTGCCTGTCTCCAACCAGGTCCATTATGACTGTATTTAGGGGGCCTGGTTGGGGCAGTCTGTCATCGGTTCCTGTTTTTTCTTTTTCTTGAATAAAAGAGGTTTGATTTATTTGAATCACTGTTTCCTCACCCTTTCTCTGCTGCCGCTACAGTACAATGCAAAAGATTTTTTTCCTTTTAATAGATTTTTGTATCATGAGACAGTTAGTTATTAGGTTTCCCTTTCTATTTTTTTCAAACGCTAATTATTATTTTGTTGTTGTTCTTTTCCAGATTTTGGCGATCATATCCATCCTCTTCATTGTGTTATCAACGATTGCCTTGTCTCTCAACACCCTCCCAGAGCTGCAGGATATGGATGAATTCGACAGGTCACTGACAACCCCCAACTGGCTCACGTGGAAGCCGTTTGCATTGCATGGTTCACCATGGAGTACCTGCTACGGTTCCTATCTTCCCCAGCAAATGGAAGTTCTTCAAAGGGCAGCTGAACGTGATCGACCTGTTGGCCATTTTGCCCTACTACGTCACAATCTTCCTTACAGAGTCCAATAAAAGTGTGCTACAGTTCCAGAACGTCAGAAGAGTGGTCCAGATATTCCGGATCATGAGGATCTTGAGGATTCTGAAGCTCGCCAGACACTCCACAGGCTTGCAGTCTCTTGGATTCACCCTGAGACGAAGCTACAATGAGCTGGGGTTGCTCATTTTGTTTCTAGCAATGGGCATCATGATATTCTCCAGCTTGGTGTTCTTTGCTGAGAAGGACGAGGATGACACAAAGTTTAAGAGCATCCCTGCTTCTTTCTGGTGGGCTACCATCACCATGACCACAGTAGGGTATGGGGATATCTATCCTAAGACTCTTTTGGGTAAAATAGTTGGGGGCTTTGTTGTATCGCTGGGGTGTTGGTGATTGCTCTTCCTATACCAATTATTGTGAACAATTTCTCAGAATTCTACAAAGAACAAAAGAGGCAAGAAAAGGCAATCAAGCGACGAGAAGCCCTCGAGAGGGCAAAGAGAAATGGAAGCATCGTTTCAATGAACATGAAGGATGCTTTTGCCCGCAGTATAGAACTGATGGACATTGTGGTGGAGAAGAGTGGAGAAAACAAGGAAGGAGAAGGTGCAGGACAACCACCTTTCACCCAACAAATGGAAATGGACAAAACGGAACACGTCAGAGACGAGCTCCAACAAGTCTTTAAATATTAAAGAGCAAGGCTTGCGGACACAGCTCGGCCGAGCACAAGCCCTCAGCATCTCAATGTGCAAACGCTGGAAGAAATGTATAATAAGATGGCCAAAACCCAATCCCAGCCCAACCTCAATACCAAAGAGGGAGGCCAATCATCAAAAGTAGGCAAACAAAGGGATGAAATAGAGATGGACAATATCCCGGCCCAGCAGATCCTGTGCTGGCCCCCTGAAGGAATTATTGACATGAGAAGCATGTCTAGTATCGACAGTTTTATAAGTTGTGCTACAGAGTTTCCGAAAGCGGAGATTCTCTCACAGTCCAATCACCTCCCTGTCCTTCAAAGTCAGCGAATCCGTCTCTGGAGACCACTCCACGAGTATGAAGGACTGCTCTCTCCCAAAACCGCCACCAGCGCACAAATTTATCCCTTCAAGGGGAACAATTTCATGGAGATGAATTGCAACAATCCCAATTCCCAACCCCCTTCCTTCAGATTCAACAATCCGTTGAAATCCAGGTCCTTCAAAGTGAATTTCCGGGAGGCCAATGCTTTTCAAAGCACACCTGGAATGTCAGCTTCTGTTATAGATACTCTGAGTGGGCCTCTTTCAGATAGCTCTCTCTTTTCTGACCGGTCTCTGCTCAGTCCAGAAGTCTCAATCTACACAACAGCCAGTAGCAAAACACCTCCTAAATCCCCAGAGAGCCTCATGCCAAACGTGTTCACCTTCCATGATGCTTCCATTAACAAATATATTGATGCAGACACCGATGAAGAAGAACATTTACAAGATGGGACTGATGCAAGTGCTTCCAAATGGCTCCTAGGTAACGCAAGCCCAAAGTACAACATAAACAGCGGCTATCAGAAGCAGAGAGGCAGCCACCTAGAAGTAGCAGCATCACAGAGGCTAATGGGTCAAAACTGCATTTTCCCTTTGGAGGGCATTGCAGGGAGCAGCACACCAGGCTGCAATCAGGAAAGCAGCAATGTGGAGAACCACATCTCACAAGACATCCGCTTCCCAAACAGCGAACGAAGCAGCTCCAACACGCATACAATGAAAGCATCTGACTGCATCTAGACCAACGACAGAGAGAGGGACGTTACACAGGAAAACTGACATCTTCTTTAGGGGAAAAACGAGAGCTTTTGCATGGCATGATCAGCTATTTCGAAGAAGCCAAGGAGAGGTGTGAAGGAGCCAGTCCTGCTTAAGATGGGATTTGGATATTACTGTGAATTTCCAAATACTGATGAAAATATATTCTACTCTCCTTTTCTTTTCCCTGAATGGGGGAGAAACAGGCTGACAGTTCTGTGTGAATCACAGTGTTAATATGGACCTCTTGTGGAGGCTACAAGTACTATATGTAAATACAGGACTATAAATACAAATAAAAAATAAAAAGCACCTTGAAATGTTAGATTGTTTTGCAATGTGCTGTAAGGAGGATATACCAGAGCTGTTATACTTCTTTCATTTCATTTCTCCACATGTAGGAAGCACCTGTTTTAATATTAGATGGGTTGTTTTAATATTGAAGTAATGCCTTGTTACTTTACCCAAAACAGACCTTAGATACAGGGTTGCTGATAAACTACACTGTTTCTCATGAAAGTTGGGAGATTTAAAACACCAACATAGTCAAGTTCTGAATAGGGGGAAAAATCTAATTATAAGCATTGATGCACAGACACACTTATTAGGAGATTGCTAGGGTTGGTATGGTTTCTAAATATCACGTGCAGGGTTTACATGTATTTACAGTCCTTACTTTAGACATACGAAGCGACATTGTCATAAACAGCAAACACCGCATTAGGAGCAGGTTCAGTAGTTCTCATGGTCTGGGTGTTTTGGAAATAGAATTTGAAATCGAGACTGGTGCAGCTCCTTCTGTAAATCTACATTCAAATAATGTCTTCTGCACACACTCACAAATTGTTCTGATCTCATCTGATTATTTTGTAGCTAGTCATTCTGCTTCTTCACTGCTATTTTATAAATAGACGTTAATGTTTGCTTATTATATTTTGACGTCTTAAGAGCCAAAGAACTTGGTGTTCTAATCAGTGGCACTGGAACAATGTTTAAAGTGGGGGTGCTGTTGAACAAAACTGTAACCCCTGTATATGATGGAAGCCATGCAAAGCCATCCGCACCCCAGCTCCCCTAGTTCCTGCGCCCTGGTTCTAACAGGGACGTGCATCACAAGAGAATGTCTCTTCTTGTAAAGTTGCGTTTGGCAGATGAGTGAGAGCTGGGTTATGTTCTTTTTATCTATTGTTTGGAAGGTACATCTCTTTCTCTGAATTCAACATCTGCAATGCAAAGACAGTGAGAAATCTACTACTGCAATGAAAGTGGGTGTCAGCCCGTATATAGAAAGACTTTGGCTGACAAGCAGGTTAACGCTTTTAACACATGTACTCAAACATCTCTGTTAGATATACCATCCAGTATATATGCAGCCACCCCACATTCAAAAAGCTATGCTAGAGCCTGTTCTGAAAGATGCATAGCAGGACTATCTCATTTTAGAGTGCCTGTTAGACAGCTTGTGTTTAAGTTTAATTTAACCACATGATTACAATATCCTCCAGCACCTTGTAATTATATGTAAAATATTTCTACTGTATTATATACATTTCTAGACAGAATTCTCCTACCTTAATATATCATACCCGTTTGAGACGCTTTTTGTTTTACCATCACCCCCAGTGTCCCGCTGCCTGTGCCCTAACTGACTGCTTACAAGTCAGGTAGATTTCTCGTGCCTTTCCTTGTAAGCTCAGCTTAGGACTCGGTTCCTTCTCTATACACAGCCTACGTTTAGCCAGAATTCAAGAGACGAACGCGTTAAAGATTGTGGCTCTGGATGTGGTCAAGGCCTAGGGCATACTGTCACACGCACACAACTCTTAGCACTGCTGGGGGTGGGACTTCACTGTTTCCACGGCAACCGCAGCCTACCACATTGGAACCCTTCAAGCCAGTGTTGACTGCTGTAAATGATGATCATGCATTGTTAATATGTGTATCTGTTGTAAATATTATTCTGATTGTCTTCACTGAAGTTTTGCGACTGCTGCGGTTTATAGTAAAATGTGGGGAAAAAGATGTCAGGTTGGTAGGCCATACCCCTCACCCCTCACCCCTCACCCAAATACAACTCGCCAGTGAGGATGATTATTTTATCACATGCTACAAGAATGATGTGCAAAGAAGTCTGAACTGCCTGGGTTTTCTCTCCTTCACAAAGCAAAAAGACACTGTGCTGGAAAGTGTTGAGATGTGCTTCAGATTGTGAAATGGTTACCAAGGGAACCTGGCCCGGATACTCTGTTTACCCTGTCACTTCCTGTCTGCCATGGAGTCGCTTCCTATATGTGTTTGGTGTATGGAAATGGTTATATGACCATCATGCATCTCAGAGTAGTCTATTTTTCTGTTCAAATATATTAAAGGAATTATCGGTATTTTTAGCAGATTTTTATTAGAGGCAACTCAGTAAAAAATATATTAAAACAATTTCTTTTTGTATTATGAATTATAATAATGGATTAGGTAGAAGAAAATGTTCCTTTATGTAGAGACAATCGTTCATTTTGTGTAGAGCACTTGCTAATCGTTGAATGACTTTGTTTTTTGTTTTGTTTGTTTTCTGTTTGTTTGTTTTGCAGTCAGTTTGTCTGCATGAGGTTATCAAGTCATGTATGATGCTCTAATTTGTTTCTACAGTCACCGGTACACAGGGCTGTGTGAAGGTGCATTACATCATCATAATCAATGGATTTGGGTGAAAGGCCAAGATATTATCATTGGGTTTAAAGAACAGCAAACTGACATTTTGGACAAACTACGTATATGCGCATGTGATTTCACATGCCTGAAGCCCACCGCCTCCCCTTTTCCTGTTGATGTTCCCATGGAAACCAACAAAGACAAGAACAGTCGTCTTTTGTTTTTATTTATTTGACAGTATTAAACTTTGTGAAATCGCCTATTATTATTATTTAATATGATGCTAGCAATGGGAAAAAAATTGATGAGGTAAAAATAAGGTGACCCATTTTCACTGGGACAATTCAGGCTTTTCAACTCACAACCCAAGGCATTCTGGTACATTTTACCTGTCACAGGTACCATTCACATACCTCTTTCCTTTAAGAGAAGCAAGACTACGCTTACCAGAATGCATTGGGTTGTGAGTTGAAAAGCCACTGTCCTGGTGAACACAGAGCCATATGGTCACCTTAAGGTAAAGAGCCAAAAAACAGCAAGAGCTGATATTTAAAAGTCTACGTTAAAGTAATGGTTTTCCTTTCTCGTTTTCAGTAGGGACTTTTCCAAGGAGTGCTAGTTTTGTTTCTGCTCTTAAATCTGTTTTTAAAGTGTGATTGATGTGTTTGAATGTTTAGCGTTGACTATATCACAACTGGCGTTGACTATATCACAACGTATATCACAACTGGGAGTACTGGAAGAGCGTACCAAACGCGAGCAGTAAACAAACAGAGACTTCGACATGTTCCGCTAGGTACAGAAGAGAAACAAGTGCCCTAGCCTGCTACAGAAATCAATACGGATGGAAATATTCTTTTAGTCTTCTTCTTCAAAGCCGGTAGCCAGTTCACTCTTGGTTCAGCCTTTTTAAAACTCAGACTGTTGGAATTGTACAGAGTAAGCAATCTCTTGCACAGTTATTTAAATAAATATTTATCTTGACATTCCTGTTTTGTTACGGATTACATTTCGGTGGGAACTGAGTAGCGTTACAGAGCGGTGAATGAGTGCCATCGGGTGAAAGCCTCTGTGTTATATCTCTGTAAACCTTTCTCCTCAAAATACGGGGCAGGCTAATGAGAATAAACAGTATGGAAAAACCAGGTGCTGATCATTAGTGTTGATTGGGCTACCAGTCAAAGAGGAGCAAGTAAAGAAACAGCTGCTTGGGTTTGTGGTGATCGCTGCTTTTCTTAGACTCTGTGGAGAACAGCGACCCACACAAAGCCAAGCAGCTGCGTCTTCATTTGTTTCACTTTTAATGGTACATCAGCCCAATCAACACCAATGAGCCTCACCTGTGGATAGCTTGATCCTAATAATCCATTAATCGGTTCGTGCAGCTCCAATAATGGGACACCCCCGCTGTTCTATTTGCAGAGTAGAAACATAGTTGATGGCTGTTTGATAAATACTGAGACACCTGTATTGTTGTTAGTTATGGCTTTATATAATTAAGCAGGCATATACCGGTGTCATTGAAGACAGGTCTGATACATGGTAAAAACAGCAGTTATATCTTAGGTTAGATATTGTAATGTAAGATATATGGGTAACTATTAGGAAGACTGGTAAAACAAAGGGAGAAAAGACTTTCTTTATAGCATTATTTGTTGTATCATTTTAAAATGTGTGCGGCATGTGTTCAAACCCTAATATGGGGTTGGCTAAGCAACTAAATAGATTTTCACAAACCTTACCAAGGTCTGGAGGGCACTTGTTTCTCTGATTCATTAGAAGTGACAATTGCAGCATGCAGGTTACCCCTAAATTATTTCACAGGGTTCTTCAGGATGTAACTCATTCTCCTTCATTCTCTTTCAAAGAACCTTACTGATCCTATCTCTGTATAGGTAAATTATCAAAAGCATCAAGTTGTTCAATAATTTTTATTTTAAAAGGATACTTTTGTTTATCTGTATTTTTGTAACTAGCATTTCAATTCTGTACTCATCTGAAATGTGGAAAGGCTGCAGAAGTTTATTCAACTACAATATTAACCCAACATTTTCATTTGTATCTCCTGCAATAGAGTGCTAGATCTTAACCATTTAGGGGGTTCTCTGTTTAATTTCACATGCTAATAAAGACTTCGAATTTCAAAATGGCTTTCCCCTCCCCCAATTAAATTTCCAAATTAGCCTGTCTTTAAAAGCACAAAATAAACATGTCATGATGTGGTTAAAAAAAACAAAACATTTAGGCTTCTCTTAAATTCTAAGGAAACACCCAAACATTT
The DNA here is from genome assembly GCA_030684275.1 of Acipenser oxyrinchus oxyrinchus. Taxonomy (NCBI): domain Eukaryota; kingdom Metazoa; phylum Chordata; class Actinopteri; order Acipenseriformes; family Acipenseridae; genus Acipenser; species Acipenser oxyrinchus. The sequence goes on along the minus strand of JAGXEW010000296.1, from coordinate 115,593 downwards.
CAGAGAAATAAAATTGACATGTATAAATACACACACCAATCCCAAACATCCCATCATGATGTAATGTTGTTTGTATGTCTTGAAGTTATTTTTTTTAATTTTATTACTTAGTTTTTACTTGTTGACTTTCTATCCAGTTGTTTCTGTACAGAGTGCTGTTGTTCTATGCATGTAGTGGTATGGAACTGTGAACAATGTGTGACATACAGATCCTGTATTTGTCTTGTAAAATATGTCTAAATGTCAAAGGATTTTAAAAGCAATGTTCCCCACTGCATACTGAATCATAAATAAAGTCAATACAATATAGTCTCATTTTATATTTTGCTTTGGTTTTCGTTGGGTCAGTTTCACTCCCTATTCTTTTACAGTATCACCTGTTTGACACCATCTGCTCGTAGGCTGATTGGCAGACAGTTTATCTTCCAAAACAACAGCCCAAAGCATACAGCTAAGTCAACTCTGAAATTCTTGAAGAAAACGAAGATAAAAGTTCTGGAATGGCTTTTGCAGTCACCAGATCTCAATCCAATAGAAATGCTTTGGACTGATCTGAAAAAAGCTGTAGCCAAGCATTGTGTATCCAGTCTGCCTGAGCTGAAGGAAATATGCAAGACAGAATGGGCCCAGATTTCACTAACAAGATGTTTATGATAATTCTTAACCAGTATGTTACATCTGAAAGCCGTAATAAAAGCAAAAGGAGGACACGGCAAATAAGCAGTGGTGCCAATAATTGTCACAAACGAATACTTTAAATGAAATAAGTGTGTTTGTTTTTTCATAAAGATTCTTTGTTAAATTACTAGAAAATGTGTATTTTGCTTTTTGTTTGATTAAAAAGTGGTTCAAGTTTACAACCATGACCCACCAGGAACAACTGCTGCTCCACTTGTCTTGATAGCATCTTTACTGCTTTTTATTAACATTTAAACACCCTTTCATATTTTATATACAGGATATCTTTTGTCAATGCCGTCCTTTACACTTTCATTGTGAAGCACTTTGATGAAAGCACACAAGGTTGTGGAATGGTATCGCCTGTTAATCTCTTTATAGGGACCCTCTATGTTGAGCTCTGGCATTCAAGTCGTTGCTTACTTGGTTTGGGTCTTTCAGTGCCGCTGTGTTTCTTCCCAGGTGTGAGGCAGGGATGGCAATAAGACTTCTTACATAGCAGTTTCACCCATTCCAGGTTTTAATAACTCCAGGTTTTTAATACAGTGTATATAATAAGGTGTCCCTCCACCAGGAGGAGTGACAGCTGCGGTTTGATGGTGGGAGAGAGGCAGGGTAAGTACAAAAAGCAGGTCAGTTCAGTAGCTATTCTGTATGGTGGAGAGGCCGGAAATATACAACCATAGCCCATTCATTCAAGAAAACAGTTTGTGCACTGTAAGCCTGCTCACATAATTAGAGCAGTCTGTATCAAGCACAATTGCATTGGTGGTTCTGTATTTATCTAATGTAACACAGCACTACAGAATACTATAGACACCGCCAACTGCCTTTTGCCAGGAATATGCATCCCAGCTGGGGATAAAAAGCAAACAAGCCTGCTGTATTGAAATCTTGATAAAGAGGATGTTTATTTTCAGATTCCACTTTTCTGAAAAGTCCTGGTCTGTATTTAATCCATTAGCTCAGACTGACAACGTTCTAGCATGCACTGCTCTGCTGTTTAAGTGAAACTCATCAAATGCAGCAGCAGTTCCATCAGTGGAATCTGTAGCAGACATCAATGTTTATACACAAAGAGAAATGCCAACCACAGTCGATAGCAAGGCCAGCAAAGGACACAAGTTAGAAAATATGTTTTGTTAACTGGTAGTTTATTTTTATTTTCGGAAAAGATAGTACAGCTATGGACAAAGGTTTTGAGACATAATTACTTTTAATTATTTTATTTAACATTTTTATCAAGCCCATAGTGCAGAATTAGGTGGACTTTGAACTTATTTAACCTTGTCTGTAGCCCAATAATGAAAGAAATTAAGAAAGGCTCAACTTATTAGATTTATTTTTTCCTGATTATAATTACTGGGTTGGTTAAGTATTATTAAACTGGCATTATTTACTGGAATTCTGTCTTTTAAATTACAGTAATATAAATTAGACTCTGATATTGAAGTAATACAACAATCCGAAATGTTCTTGTCAGATGGTTTGTATCAGGTGGAAATGACATCACATCACGTTAAAATGAGCTATACAGGTTCATTATATTTATTTAACTAGGGTGATTTTAACTCCAAGTTACTGTGTGTAGCGCTTCATACAACACAAAGCCGGTCTACAGTTTTTTTAATTTTAACTCTCATTTTAAATAGGATTTATTTTTATTTTCAGTTTACCATTTTCACTTTTCCCTGACTTTAGAATGCAGAACACGTTTACCGCTTACTTACCATTGCACTATTAGTAATTCGATTGAAAAGCGCACAATGCAAGCGAATTTTCGGAAGAATGCAATGTTTGAGGAATACAGCAGGCACATCCTCTTAACCACAAGGTGGCGCCAGCCAGCAATATTAGCAGGGCACTTGCGCTGCTCTTTGTACCATCTGTTCATTTACAATGTCTGGCACGATTCTGTGCTTCCTGAATGAATGACAAATTGCAGCTTTCTATAATTAGACAGCATTGCGTTGTAATCCCAGAGTATCACCCTGCAGAAATACTGGTAGAACACGTAGCAGAATGGTGACACGATGTATTTAATTTAGAACATATACTCCACAGTTAGGTACCCATACGGTAGCATACAACACACGCACATGCATATTTATGGGACAGTTCAAATCCACATACCATTCTTTTTAATGAGATTTTATCTCGAAATGTAGTTTATATACCTTCAATTAATGTAACGATATCTGCACATGTTTTATAGATATCTTATTTAAGAGATATTTAAAGAGAGCTTGAAATGTCATTTCAGATATCTCTAAATGATCATTTGGCTTACCATACATCCCATTCCATTTCACACACACGGTGCGGAAAACTGGAATTCTGAAATGTAATTGCAACCACAGACCAGTAGAGGTCAGGGTATTCATCCACTGTGTGCTACTTGTATCTCCCAGGAAGTTACTGCCGTGTCTGTTGCACAAATCAAAGCGCTTTGCCAAGTCTGGAGCAGACAGACAGACAACCCATAATTAATCATAATCATAATCATAATCATAATCATAATCATAATGCAAAACGTGAAACAGAGTCTAGGCTACAGTAAGAATTGCCGTTATTTGCTAAATGATTGTAAAGGTAATACCATGCAATCTGTGTGCATGTGTAGCCGTACTAGAAATAATCAAACGTTAAAAAAAATAACGTTGTACTAACTTGATCTGGTTTACATGTACTTTAATAACGAAACTAATTTCAACACACACACACACGTGTACAAGTTTGCCAGCTCTCAAATTGTTATCTAAATGTCCTGGTAAAACGTCACTGTGTCTAACATAATCATAGAATTCTAACAGGTTAGGGCACAGAATGGTTCACTCATTTTACATAAAAAGGTGTATTGATTTGAATACTATAAGGACACTGTGTCTATATATAAATTATATTAAAGTTAGCTATATATTTAAAAGGCACTTTCTGGTATTTTCGATATAATGCAATCCTGAATTGCAATGAAGCCGTGGTTTTGTACAAAGGGGTAATGGTAGCACAAGGACAGCTCAATGGTAGGATTCTACTATTGGTAGAATGGTGAACTACTTTGAAGAGTATTAACAATGGAAAGATGACAATACAGACTGGCGGTCTAAAGGATCACAGCAAAACCTCATAGCAACTTCCACTGTGAAAAACACTGCTCGCTCTTTTCTAGAAAGGCCTGCACTACCACAAACAATTCCTGCCCTCATTTTTTACTTTGAAATCTGAAACACACATCAATAACAGAGCTCAGTGTTTTATTACTCCTTCTCTCCTGGGCAGCATGTTAATGTGTTACAGATTGCTACAGAGCCCCTTGCAGTGTTTACAGGAGTCACATTCCCTGTCCTGTATGTGTGCAGTCCGTGTTGCGGCAATACATTTTACAATGTAATCCTGATAGTCTTCCACACTCCTAAATGAGCTGGGGTATTTCTAAACTTCTCCATGGAGAGAGAGGAATTTCTCACACAAGCATGGTGTATCTAGATCATGCACCCTGATCCTCAACAGCCCACTGATTTCTATCAGAGCACCAGCATTGTTGCAGGAGGGCAGGATACACTATGATGCTCATGAGACAATTTCTCTCTCCTGGAGAACGATTCACAGTGAAAGTTGAGAAATATATTCCCCAGGTGACTTCTGAGTACCACGATGCCTGAATCTGAAAGAAAATCATGAGAAATATATTGCTGTGTTACAGAGCACAAGGGATACAGCAAGGAGTTTCTAAGAAACACTGCAGGGTGTTCAGGAACACAACTCCATTTAAAACACATACCCTTTTCAGAGTGTCCTGTCCTTCACGAGGGAGCTCAATTTGCCACACTCATTTCATTTCTCAGGTAGAAATATTGTGATAAAACAGTGGATTTATAACCGAACAATGGATCTAATACCATCTTCTTGACATGTCTACTCTCCTGTGGCTTGGGGTGTATCACACACAGTCGGAGCCCCATTCAGAATTGTTCCTGTGCTAATTGGTGAGCGTGTGACCCCCCTTCCCTGAGTCTCAGCGAGAGCTCCAGTTCAGATGAACAGGAAGCTGTGCACGGTGGGGCAGGTGCAGGACGCCAGTCTTGAATGCGCTTCCATGTTCCTCGACAGCGTGGGCGCCCACAGCCTGCCACTGGAGAAACTGATTCCTGCAGGGAACAAAGGGACGCTGTGAACAGAGTGTAATCATCACAAACTTACACACAGTCACAGAGAAAAGTACTGCCACCCTACGCTTATTATACCATATTACAAGGTCACACATTTAGTAAACTTTTATTAGAAAGTGGTTTAACAAAACCAATACACTGTACACGATTTCTAGTCATTTAAAAATAACAGATATAACAGATTCCTTTTCAAAGTAATTTCCCATGTGTACACTATGTGTCTGAATGCTTCCCAGTGCCTTTGTCTCTCTATGCTGTGTGGCAGTGCCGCTCTGGCTTTGCAATAGGGCTCATTAGGATAGTAAACTCACTTCTTCAGTATCCTGTCCATCCCCATAGCACTGCTGGTGCCCCGAGCTGAGGGCTGGGGGCTGGCACTCCACACAGACAGTGTGCCCTCCCTCAGGTACTGCATCCAGCGTGTGTGCGGGCCGTTGGTGTGGAGGCAGCCAGGAGTGAGAAACATCAGCTGAAACTCTACACAGTACCTGCACAAACAAACCAGGGGTTACTGCATAGAAACACGAAGCCCCCTTACAGAATCACAATGTATACTGCAATACATCAAACAAACCAGGGGTTACTGCATAGAAACATGAAGCCCCTTACAGAATCACAATGTATACTGCAATACATCAAACAAACCAGGGGTTAGTGCATAGAAACATAAAGCCCCTTACACAATCACAATGTATACTGCAATACACTGAGAAATATTGTGCTATGTAAACAGTGAATTGGGAAAGGCACTTCTGTTATCTGTCGTACATATTTAACATAGTATAATTGTGCAAAGCTAGCAAGAATAAGCAACAACAGCACCTCCTTATGACAAGTTTTTGAATAATATAAAAGCTCCTCTCTAGAACTGTCAGCTGTCACAGTCAGGAGAGGAGAGACCAGGAGAATTCATACTACAAAGAGCTACTGGAAGTGCATTGATTAAACCCAATTCAACTGCACCAAAACAGGACAAGCTGTTAACTGGTATCAGGCAATTAATATGCACATTTCAAAATATGATCAAGTGCAAAAGTTATTTTGTTTAGCTTCATGAAACCAGAGGCCATTTATTAGCAGAATATATTGTGTTAAATACGTGCTCCTTTAACTATTGTGGAATTGCTTTGGAATAACTTGAACATGTACAGTAGTGAACAATGGAACTGTTATTATATTCAATACAAAAATTATATACAAAAAATATGTTTGTACTTTACTTTGGTGACCATAAACTACTTATTTAACTGTGGTAGGGTTTGTTTTTAAAATGCAGGATAGCAGCTTTCTCATCAACCATATACACATGGGTCTCGCACCGCCAACACCATGTACAACAAGACTGTAAATAAAAGATCACAATTATGTTCATATCAGGTTTTTTTAAGTTATGTCTCAACCCTAAAATTCTAGGTGATGCAAAACTTTTGTCCCTGAAAAACCAGTGTGGTTCCTACAAGAAGACTGGGCAGTGTGAAGCTGGGGCACAGTCTGCCACTCACCCGGATATCTCCAGCTCCGTGGACACGTCTCTCTTTCTCCTGGCATTCCCATAACCCCTGTTGTTATCAGCTGGGACTGCAGGGCGTCACAAAGAAACAACACAAATCAGACACCACAAGCTTGGACTGCAGCCGTCACCTACACAAACAGGTCAGCACCAATGCCCCTGCATTTTCATTGCTGGCATCAAATCAATCTCTACAACCCGCTTCAGTGTATTAAAACCATTGCAGCGCTAACGGCAGCACAATGCGACGAATTTGAAGGCGAGCAATGCAACAGCCGCCTCTTAATGTGGGTACAGACAGCACTCTAATACAAAAAGAAGTAGCTCTGTGACTCCTGTAAAGACATTAGAAATGAGGTTGTCATGTTACTAAATAGAACATTGTATGTAATTAAACTTTACAAAGTGTAAGGATGGAAATAAGACTCCTCTCACATAGCAGTTCCACCCATTCCACAGTGTATAGATAACAAGCTCAGGTGACTCTTATTAAACTCATAGTAAAACCAAGAATACATCATGCAATGGGAGTCTTTATTTTTTCTAGTGAGGTGGAGAGATAAATCCGATTCCACTATAACCCAGAGATTCTTTTCAGTCTTTGTTCCCAATTTCCATACCATTATTTTATAAATGTTTATGCCCAGTCTTGCATTTTTACCCCTAATATTAGTGTTAGTGTTAAACCTGTTCCTCATTACTCTGTGACTCAAGTGAAGCCCTTTGTCACGTGTTACACCGAGTCTCTGTACGCTTCAAACAATGCAGCGCTGGGTGTAAATGTTTTTAAAGCACTGGTTACTACACCTTTAAGTGGCAGTTGCCAACAGTTAAACAAGTGCACTGAAATCTTTGAAATCACAGATTAGCCCTGGAATTCCTTTTGTTAATCTATTTTCAAAAGGAGAACATGTTTCCTAGTAAAACTGAATTTATTGGCTGACCTTCCAGTCTCGGACACTCAGGGTCGTTCCCAAGCTGTGCTGAGCACTTAATACCATGGCAATTAAACAGAGGCTGGGGATCATTCTCCAAGCAGACAACCTCCAGATTAAAAGGAAACCCTCTCCGCCATACAGAGAGTGCAAAAGCAATGGAGATACTGAAATAACAGCAGTATAAAACCTGACCCTGCAAGATAAATGTACTGCCTGTGCCGACAACGCACAATAAATAACAAAAACATTTTAAACACAAAGTTAATACTTTGCAAAGAGGAGAGAGGACAAACACACCACTGTTTTAGAGCTTACAATTTCACCTGGTAGGCTATTCCATGCATTTATAACACTGTGTAAAAATGTGCTTCCTACCTCCTGTTCTAAACTTACTTTTCCTCAGCTTCCATTTCTGCCCTCTTGTTCTTTGTGCTAAACATGAAGTCGTGTCTTGGGTTTATCTTTACCATTTCTGATTTTAAAGACTTCAGTCAAGTCCCCAGCAGCCATGGGGACAGCAATGGGTCGTTTCATGAGGGTCACATTTCATTTTGATCAGGTATCATGCAGTGTACTCACCGAAGGACTGCCTGCACTCCTCTCTCCGGCGACTCCAGTACTCCGCACAGCCAGCGTATTCCTGCACGTGGGGGCACGGCCCCCGTTCTGCGGCTCCCGGACCACCTGCCTCCTCCGTGCACGGAACGTGGCTTTACAGGGCTCCGCACAGCCAGACCACGCACTCCATTCACTGACCTCACAGGACACCGCTGACCGGCAAAACAGACAGAGCCATTGCAGTGAACCCACAGTCTGACTCGAGTGAGGGGCACTACAGCACAGCGTTAGAGTGCATTCACATTGCCTTTGATACCTCTTTCATGGGCCAACTTAAAGGATTCACATAGCTTTAAACCTTAGCTGTAGTTCACTAAACCTTTTTCAACGGTTTGAGAGAGGACTATTAGTTTATTCTCATTTTTCAAAGCTTTGTTTGAGCTAATTTTATAAACAAAAACATTCCTAAAACAGGCCTTAAAGTTTAATAAATAGGGACTATATATAATGTGCAATATTGAATTGTAATTTAGTTAGGAGAAAATGTTATTATAAGTATAATTGTAAACTGCTGTGGGAGAATGTCAGGTTAAATGTTAATAATCTGTTAAAATAATAGGATATTTCAAACCCCTTTTCTCACCTTAATATTACCAAGCACTGGCTCCCATTTTATTGTGCTGAAGATGGTTTATTCATATTAAATCTGTTATAAAAATGGCTGTGTTAATCAAAACACAACAGTGACTAACTTAAAGGGGTAACTGGGCTGGTCCAGGAGGTTAAGCACAATCTGAATTATTAAACACATAATCAGAATTATTCAACGAGTAATCTAGAAGTTTCTTGGTTTTATTTTCGTATAATAAATGACTGTGCCGTCAACTTGTTGCGCACACTGCTACAGCTTTGTACGGATAGAAAATGTGAATACAAAACAGCGGAACCTGATTTTGACAGGGATAAAAAAATGAAGGCTGGCAACTTGGACAATCCCACTTTTCCGGGACGTCTGGTAACCCTACTGGAATTCGGTCTGATTTTTTAGCTCACAGATTTTAAATTAAGGTCACATTAATATAAACAATCAATAAGCATGCAAAGCCGATTTCTGTTTCAGATTTAATTGGAGCGCCCCCGATATCAGAGCAAAGGTCCCAACAACGGACACCGACGAAGGTCAGGGCACAGTGATGTATATTCTACCTGGGACACGCTGTAACCCCATATAAAATCAATAAACATTTCATACATTTTTATTAGATGTAATATTGTGTACAATTATCCTTTTTATCTATCCATATCTATTTGCATGTGTTTTTATTATTTTTATTTGGGCTCATATTAACTTTTTTCTTTGCACAAAGTGTACAGAACAGTCTTACCTGGACAAGCTTGCCGGTAATCATGACAGCAGTCCAGCGTGGCTGCGCACGCCTGATCGCAGTAGCAGCTCCCGTGCGACCTGTCGGGTCTCCATCCCTCGCTGACGCAGGTGTGGTCTCTACCTGCGCAACACAGTCCCGAATCCACACACCCGCCCTCGCTTCGGGAGAGGAGCAGAATGAACCCGACACACACGAGCAAAAACGTACTGCCCACAAACTCCATCGCTGTGGTAATGAGATAAAATATCACCACCGTCTAAATACAAAACCAGACTGCGATGAGAAAAATCCAGTAAAATAGAAGGAATCCCGCACACTCACCGCTGTCACTGCTGATAGTCTTTTAACCAAAGCCCTTCGACGTTTAAACGGGTATGACGCTTTCCAAACGCCCTGCTCTGCACTGGGCAGGTCTGTACAACAAACTAGACAGTGCCCTGCATGTATCATGCATATTCAGTTAGTTTCACTCCGTCTGACCTTTCGCCCTGCCGCTGTCAATTGCTGTTGTTAAAGAGACAGCACGCCTTTCATTTAAATGCAACACATACACATCCATATCCATATCCATATCCATATCCATATACATATACAGCAGTGTGCACCTTTACAAGAACACCTCAAGATTTGTCATTTATTACAATCTTTATATAACTGCATGAAAACCTCAGGGTGTGAGAATTTCAATTTCGGTCAGTAATCAGTGATACAGAAACAATATGTGTGAAAATATTAGACCACTTTTTGCTTTAATTACTCATCTTAAACAACTTCAAAAAGTGTCAAGAAGTTTGATTTCATATGCTGCACAACAAATCAAAACAACAGAAGCAATGGGGTGTTTTAATAAATGTGCACATTCTCTCTCTCTCTCTCTCTCTCTCTCTCTCTCTAGTATGTTATTTTTCTTCTTCCTGATCCTGTCTTTCTCTGTAATATATGTTAAACTCAAATATGATTCATAGCGACTGTTTACTGTTCTTCCACGTTTAACCTTTGTACTTGACTTATCATAAACCAGACTTTGGAATCGAAACAAGTTCGATTGGATCCGATTTGACGTGCGTTAAAAATTACAATGATGAATGAAAAACTACTAGGAAGACACGTGGGTTCTTGCAGTACACTGAACAAAAGGGAACAAATCCAATTTGAAAAAAGAAGACATATGGAAATACATTGCCGTGGACTTGGGCATGAATGATATGTATTATAAAACATGAAATTATGAACTGACAGCATACATAAACACGTGAATTTTCTGCAGTATAGGTTATTACAAGCATATACTTTGTATTTCAATTGTACTAGTCCAGGAAGTAAAGAAACAATGGCCTAACCTGGAGACACATATCAGAGAAAGAAGCGTGACAGGGAAAGAGCGGTCAGGGCTTAACAGTCAGAAAAGAGGGCAGCACATGAAAGGGATGGAAAGGGTTTTCGGTAGCTCATTGCTAGCTTCCCAACTTTTAGATATATTTATTACAGGAGCGAATTTTTAAATTGATTTTATTGTTATTATGTATTGCGTAACAACATTATTGTAGATCTAGTATAAACGTAACGTTATAACTTCTATCAGCGTTTGATGATCATTAAGTTTATACTACATTTAACATTTTTGTGTTAAAAGTTATGTAAGAATGAGCAAAATTGAATTTATTTTGTATTACAATACTGAAACTAGGTATATTTACTACAAAGCCTTCACAGCACATCAGCGCTCTGAAGTACGATATTAACGCATCTAGTGTGTAATGGATTGACGCACGACTTTTTCGGATGAGGAATGATAAATGACGGAACGGATCCAGTGTTCAAAGGCCTCACCGAAGTTTTTAACTGATCAAATAAACAATGAAACCACCAGACACTGCTGCTTATTTTATGTTGTTAAAAAAGTTGGACTTATCAAATATGTGCATGCGCAAGACCCTATCGCACTGTTGCCAAGCTGACAGTAAATATTGGCAGTGCCTGCTGTTATAAGTGTCAAATAATGGTTGTGACCATATTGGAGTAACAAAACAAACATTTCACACCAGTTTATAACTAACTTGCCCATAGAATGACCTGGTGGTTCTGGTTTTATTTTCAGTTGGTTGTGGGGTGGGGAGGGCAGATTTGTACTGTCTTTATACAAAAAAAAAAAAAACTGTTTGACACTGTGGGCAATAATCCTTACGCTATCAGTGCACTAGAGCTGCCATTTTGAAAAGACCTTTGAAACAGAGTTTAAAGTTAGAACTGTAAAAGTTGTCAGGATGTTGACAATGAAAATAAAAATTACAGGTATGTTATTTAAACAGTTGTAGCAACATTTGGGGACATGTAACGCTATATTTTTCAGAACCCCACTACTTCTCTTTAAGGTACAAGGCACATTATAGGAAAAACAGCACAAGAATCAACGAAAGTACTCAAGAGCAATGATGTGCAGAATGGACCAATTCTACAAAATGAACAAAAAATGAATTAAAAAGAATCAATTAAAACCCCAGTAATTTCATTTAACCAGGAGTAATTATTTAGAAAAAGTTTTAAAAAATGCAATTGTGTTTGTTACGATGTTCTATTCTACTGTCATGTTACAGAGAAGAAGAAGAATCATAGAAGCTTCTCAGTTTCAGTCTGAAAACAAAGAGAAACAAGTTTAGTTTGCTTTTCACACTCTCCAAACCCTGACGGTATTTACACTTCAAAGCTATATAATCGACACACAGAGAGCCCTCTTAATACGTGTTTGAAAACTTCAAGGATGAAGCACAATAGAGATCGTTGAGTGGGTGTGAAAAAACAACGCTATCAAAAAGCATGAGATAAATGGACATAATTAAAAACACATCGAGGGTCAAGCACTAGATATGAAGGAGACAGAGTCCCACACAGAACAATGACCTCCAGCAGGGCACTTTCACCCAGATTAAACTCACTTTCCAATACCAGCATTTACATTGCTCACAGTTCCCAAAGATCTATATATTTTAAACAGCAACCTGGTTGAAAATATGATCTTATCTAACACATTCTCTATGTGTATCATTTTTAGTCATATCATCTTGGTGACTTTTAAAACTTTAAAACACCCTGTGGCCTCAATAGAGCTCAGAATCAGGTCTAACCTCTAAGTACATGTGGTACACCAGAGTGTAATCATTAACCTGTCCCCTGCAACACTCTGCCAATAGTGAATGGAATAAATATCGCATTTGTTTTCTATAGGATTATTCTTGATTTATTTCTAACACCCAGTAAGGACAGTGTTTCTGGGGACAGGTTAATGGTTACACTCGGGTGTTCCAAATGTACTTGAAGGTCAGACATGATTCGAGAGCCCTGTTTAGGTCCAAGGGGTGCTTTAAACTTAATGCGTTTTACATTTTAAAAATCAGAAGAAATGTGACATACTTTAGGAAAAGTGAAACTGTACAGGGAAAGATCTATCTTAGAAGGGAGTAGTTAATGTGTCACACATTTACCCAACACTGCTTCTCTGATCTATAACCCTATATATACAGAGTGATATGCTTCATGTTTTGAACACCTTTTAAAAGTTCAGAGAAATCCAATATGGTTCTGCAGTAGCGTGGTGTAGATTAGGGGTGTTTTCTCATGGTTGTAAAAGGACGGCTCTTTCTAAACAGTTGGGGAGCAAATTCCTCCACATTTAAAGTCAATAGTTTTTTTAACTGTGTCCTTTTTTATGATGTTTGTAATTGCTCTGTGTGTGATTGCTCAAATAGTGTGTTTTGTTTAAACAGTATCACCGATGTAAGATGCTGTAGAGTCACCATAGACATCTAACCAAGTCTACATATTAAACTCCCGCCAGTAGTTGACTAATATATATAGAATATGGGTCCTTGTTTCTATGGCATTGTAGACAAAGGCTGATCTTTGAACCTGGATAAAGGGTGCAGTCTTCAGTCCCTATATAAATCCTATGTAGGCCAGCTTGTTCAGTGTTGCTTGTTTTAACCTCCTTTTTTCTACTTCCATTTTTTTTTAATGTGAGCACCATCTTTAAACAACGTCAGTATGCTGTTAGCACTATGAGATGTGAGATGACTATTCAAAGGTAATATAGTTTAAGGATGCCACTCGCATTACAAAAATGGATGTAAAGTAAACTGATCAAAGTGGTTTCGATTCACATAGGAAAAATTAAGAAGAATGTGGCAATAGACCAGCTCATTTCTGCAAATATACCCTATTATAATTTAATTAAAGGTGAAACAATTTCATAGAAAATATTTCATTGGTTAAAATGATATAATTTGCAATTTAAATGAAGAACCCATCAATGAATGGAGTGTACCTACAATCATATGTTGGGCACACTTTTTTTTACATCACCCAAACAGTGATCTTACATATACATTTTATTTTGCAAGCTGTACAATGTCGCTGGTCTGTGGGTTTTGTCAATTAACTCAGCTGTGCTGCTCATAAGGCAGAACCTTATAAGGGAGTTGAACAAGACTGACCTGGTGGCTGTGCTGTGCAGTTAAAGATAGGGCTGCAGTGATGACAGAGAAAGCTCCTAGAATTATCAGGGATTGCCTGTATCAGCTGTAAGGACACACTTCTTCACTTTACAGAACAGAGTAAACACAGGCTTCTGAGAGAGACAACAACCCCACTGCAAAATCAAATGCAGCGCGATAGTGGGGCAAGGCATTATCTTTTAACGTCTGCCTTAGATTACTTAGTGTCAGTTTGGGGTCTAAATTTAACTCTAAAGAAAACAACTGGACACCATAAAAATATCACCCTGAAACCTAGCCAAACCATCAACCCCTTTTGCTAATTTTTCCTATGCATTTACCATGTTTTAACGTCGTTACCCTTTCTCTCTGGGGTTTACCATGCTTTCACCATGTTGGAATACACTTTGCTATGCTTTTACCATTGTAAACTTTTATAAGGGATAGCAATGGCAACACAATGGATTTGTAACCAGTATTGCACAGTAGCACTGATACAGTAGCACTGTCTGGTACTGCTGTGGTGGTACGGATTACCAGCCAGTGTGTATTGGTGTGTACCGTTGTGATCCCATTGCTGTGTCCAATGCTGTACTGTTGTACCAATGCAGCATCGTTTCATTGCCCTCTGTACAGAACCCTTGCGATTTAATAATATTAGTGCTTAACATTAAACCGGCCACATGTCAGCTGCTGCCCAGATGTACTCTGAAAGCCTGATTCTCACCATATGGAAGAGTGGAGTCACCTAAGAGTTAACATCTGGACCTGCTGCACTGTAACATGCGTTTATATGCATAGCTAACCTTATTTTAATAAACAGTGGCAGATCCAAATCCTGACATCCTATTAGAATTTATAATCCTGATTGTTCGTGCACCAGCTGAACATATTTCATTTAATTTCTTCTAAATTTCTTAATTGAACAAGGCTTGAAAAATAACTGCCTTTGTCTGCCATTCGAATGCCAAGTCAGTCATTACCTGAAACTGCTGTGGTTCAACATTGATTTAAGTTTCTAGTCCTCGACCAAACAAAATCCTACCTTTCCTCTAAATCTACATTGAAGTCATTGGAAACCTCCATTCTATTAATACATCCACCCTGTTGTATTTGACTAACCTTACCTTACCGTGACATTAGTTGTTGAGTATCCCATCCAGTCATTAAAGCAAGCAAACTCATTTTAAACTTCCTCCTACATGCTAAATAAAGCAAAGCCAGCCCGCCTTGTCTGAGCACGCTGAGGCATCTTTGTAAATTCATTAGAGGTAGTTTTTACATTTTGACAGTGTGTTCACCACTTTAAACACCCGAATTTGAATACATTGTTTTTCATTGTTCTATTTATTTATATTGTTGATTTTTAAACTATATTCACTGCAACATGGACCCAGATATTTAAAAAATACATAGTGTGGTTTGAATGGATTAAAGCACTGGTTGATTTCAAACCCTCCACTCTTTAGCTCTGTATTAATAGGCTGGGGTTTGCACTCTGAGATGATATATAGACCCACTTATTACCATTAACACACACACACACACACATATATATATATATATATATATATAGGTTGTCAAAAATCATGTTTATACATTTTAGAGTGGCAGTATTAAGATCTGATCACTGTACAGATCATGGATGCTGTTGCATCGTGGGAAAGAAATACACTCAGGGCTAGAGATTCAGACTCCCTTCCCCTTACATGTTAATTATTAGCATTAATAAATCATTTTGTTGTGTCACAGTTAGAGGCCACCTACAGTCCTGTCACCCTCCCTCAAACTGATAAGGAGTTCAGCTTTCAGGTGCCTGGCTAAAACAGCTATTTATTTATACAGTTTAGACAGAAAAAACTAAGCTCGCAATGGTAAATGTTTTTCTGATACATAAACCTAACCGAACTGAGCTTTATTGGACAAGAGGTTCACTAGATATAGGTAGCTGTACTCTCCACAGGGATATGTGAAGGCAAGACGGCAGCTGTGCAGTCAACGCTTGTTGTTTTAGCCTGCATGCCTGCCTCCCTGGTTCTGCCCAAGCAAGTGAAAAGAGTGGATTAATTTGATTAGAGGCACTGGCATTCATGCAGCAATTACAATAGGAGGGGTGGGTGATGGACTGAGTGCTGTAAGACCCCCTCTTTCAAAAGATTCCCAGACCTTTCAAGCTAAACAATCTGTTCACGCCCTGCACTGCACTGCCTGGTGTGTGCGTATCACACTGCAAACACTGCCCCAGCCAGCGAGTGGTGTAGCAGCTCCTTATGGCAATGGTTCAGCACATGCAATTGTATAGGTGTACTGTATGAACTACATTTTGAAACACTATTGTAAGACAAGACAACTCATTGTAAGACAAGGCACATTTTCACAGCATCCTGTTATTTCAATATCTTTTGCTATTTCCTATGACATATTGTGAAGTGCATGATATTTTAAACACAACACTGTAGATGAAAAGTTTCTCAACCTTTTTCGTAACAGCGGCCCCTAAGGATCAGCTGAGCTTCGTCATCAACCCCTTGCCACAGAAAAGAACAGATTAAGAATTATTGCCGATTAACTTTGTCGTTTAATTAACATCAATTATTAATTACATTTAATTCCACTAGTTCTGAGAATTACAGAGAAATAATTCATAAAACGAAGAAATGATTAAACCCCGGTCACTGGTATAATCTCTGCTTGCATCACTGTGTGGATAACAATAAGAATAAACTGAAGTTTAGACATGTACCGTAGCATGGCAACAGGCATAAATGGAATGGCTGCTTTGTTCTGATTGGACCATATTAAATTTGCATGACAAACCGGATAGCACAACTGGCAGTGACATTGCTGCGTAGCAACACACATTTCTGACTCACTGGCACATTGTGTGAAATAAAAGTTTCCTTAAAATTGTAAATAAGAAGGAAACACAACGACCACATCCCGCCCTCTTGGATGTAAACGCGCCCCTTTGGCTTCAGAACGCCCGGTAATCCCCCTGAGTTGAGAAACACTGCTATAGATGAAAGGTTTCTGCTACTTTCCTGCTACCAAAACTTTCATGGTCACTTCATTGGACTACCTCCAGGGGGAGCCACTTCAGCTAACCTAAGGGCCACATGTGCGACCCTCAAACAGGTCCCACTTAGCACATGGCTCGGTTATAGGAAGTTTATTGGGTTGAATTATTGGATTTTGTTAATAAATTAGCTGTTTTACATAATGATGTTGTTTTTTGGTATTTTCTAATCATATCACGGCCAAAATGTGCTGCTAAACAGCAGTTGTTCTGACCTGATTTGCCCTCGAAAATAGAAATAAAATGTAATTTAAAATAAAAGGTTGTTTCTTTGCATTATCTCATTAAACATCCCTGTAGAGTGCTCTTATATATAGGGGTCACAAGTTGAGTGTTGCCCACATAAACGTTAACCATAGTAATAGTGTAGCGAAGTGTAATAAGCATGGTAAAGCATAGGTAAGCATTGTAAAGACCATGGTAAAGCATATTAATAAACATGGAACACCAGGGTGAACTATGGGGCAAGCCTAGCATGTTCATAGGAAAACTGCAAACATATACTACATGAAGTACTGAATACAATCACTTTTATAAGGGTGGGAGCTGCAATAGGACCATGTGATCTGCTGCAAGAAAAGGTCCCAGAATGCATCAGCGTATCAGTTTGGCAAACTTACAAATGAAAAACCATTCCCCCAGTTTTAGATGCCTAGTTGCTGAAGGACAACAAATGAAAGTATAAAGTGTCAGGGTCCGTTTCAGGAGTGTGTTACGAGTGGCACCGCTCATACTTGGTCTAAAAGATTTATCAGTATTAAGATGGAAGTGTTTATACAAGCTGTCTGCAGAGTGGAGTCTTTCCTTGGTAAGATTCTGTAGCCATCACCTTTGGGATAAAACCTGGTGAAATACCCGAATTACTTTGTCAGTCACAACTACAGTCCACTTTCGAACCACAGCAATCCTTTAGATCAACATGCTTCCCACAACAGCAAAGCAGGTTTCTTTCAATAAAAATGCATTGTCATACCTCGCTGGTGAAGAACCACATGGGAAACAATCTCTCATGTGTATTCGCCAATACAAAACAGCAGTGAAAACATTTGAGAAAGAGACGAACAAGCACTGTGGGTATTGTTTGAATATGCTAATAAACAATAAAAGGAAAGTCAACAGGAGGTCATTTTTCTGTCAGTAAAACATATGTGGGAAATGGTTTTAGACAGAATTCAACACACTGCCAAATAATCTCTCTGTAATGATATTTTTTATAGAAAATGGAAAGTGTGAAAATGGTTCTGTATAAAACCAGAGAGTCAATCCATATTATCCCATTGGAAAAATAATCAGACATATTCTGAGACTGGAAAATAAATGCAAAATGAATGGGAAGGGCTACAGTTGTTCTGTCTAGTAGTAAATGGGTAAAATATGGGCTACCAAGTCCTACAGTGTATGCAATGCAAAGGGCTTTCATGTGTATACATTGCAAAGGGCTTTCATGGTATTATACATAACTGTTATGTTAATTTGGGTTTTGCAGGTATCAAACGTTTATAACTGGAAGTGCTGGCAAAGCAAAGCAAGGCGCTTGAGTGAGAGTCTGCAGTGTGTCCTGAATGCAGGTCAGTTATCTAGGCTGCTGACCATGAGTCTGGTAGCTTGACATTGGACTACAGTTTTAGGATTGCAATTGAGAGTAATAATGCTTTAGGAAACGGACACAAATGTTAAAATCCATTAACTTCCTATGTTTATTGGTAATCATTCCTTGTGCTTCCCTTATTTGGGATCATTTGTAGTAATAATGTGAAGCTGACCATCGCTCTCCTTGTAACAGTTCAGCATTATGATGCATAGCAGATTATTATTATTATTTGTTTATTTAGCAGACGCCTTTATCCAAGGCGACTTACAGAGACTAGGGTGTGTGAACTATGCTTCAGCTGCAGAGTCACTTACAATTACATCTCACCGAAAGACGGAGCACAAAGAGGTTAAGTGACTTGCTTAGAGTCACACAATGAGTCAGTGGCATTCTCAATCAGTGTATATGGTAGCTAAACCCCACTATTGACAGTGTTATGTCAGGTGTTGCCATGTTTAATAAGTTCATATTAATCTTGACCCCAGAGCATGATAAACATGACTGGAATAAATTCATTGGGACTGACATTGCACAGTCCCTGCCTTTCTAAGCAGCCTGGGTATCAGTTATGTAATATCTAATACAACAGGCCAATGGCGAGGTTAGTGTTGTCATGTAACATGGCAGAATACAATAATGCAAAACCTACTGGCGTAAGCCGCTGTCCAATAGATACCCTTTTATGGTAACATTTAGTAAGCCTGTTTATCAGATAGGCAGCTCAGCGGCCAATCGCCTTGCAGGAATGTTTGACAGTTCTGTCACTGTGCCAGGAGTACAGTCTGTTCCCATGGCAACAAGTGCTGTTGACCGAACAAATTGGTCAAATTGTTTCATTCAACTCTCAGGATTTTTAGACAATGTTCTCTTTGTGTCCGCAAGTAGTAAACATTCTTGCTTTGAAATGTTGAAGAGAAATGGCTTTTGGAGCCGCAAGCTCTATTCTTTGCTGTGTCAAAGTAAAAAGGGAGAAGCAGGTGATTATTCTGAGCTACAAGTTCAATGACTACAGATAACGATGTAGTAAAGGGTACTGCAATGGACTTCCAGTGTGTATTGATTCATAAAATGTTGCCTCATACCACTGTGGCATCACTTGTGTTACCATTTCCCCTGACACAGAAACAATTGGCATGTGAGGACATTAACATCATTAGGCACAGCAAGATGAATTGCCAACTGTTGTGTTTAAAAACAGTCAAACTGGATGTAAAAATAACTCTATATTGTCGTGCATGTAATAACCAGTCTTTATAACTAAACTCAAAAACTGAAATGGACACCTAGTAGAAATCAGAGATCACACACATTCCTCTCACCTTCTGCTGGTATCCAAACACGTCCCTGTATTATCACAGCTCCAGGAAAGGGTTTGAAAGTGACACGGTGAAGGTGTGACTGTGGGCTTGTATTATCCCAGCTCCAGGAAAGGGTTTGAAAGCGACACGGTGAAGGTGCTACTGTGGGCTTGTATTATCACAGCTCCAGGAAAGGGTTTGAAAGCGACACGTTGAAGCTGTGACAGAGGGCTTGTATTATCACAGCTCCAGGAAAAGGTTTGAAAGCGACACGGTGAAGGTGCTACTGTGGGCTTGTATTATCACAGCTCCAGGAAAGGGTTTGAAAGCGACACGTTGAAGCTGTGAAAGAGGGCTTGTATTATCCCAGCTCCAGGAAAGGGTTTGAAAGCGACATGTTGAAGCTGTGACAGAGGGCTTGTATTATCCCAGCTCCAGGAAAGGGTTTGAAAGTGACACGGTGAAGGTGTGACTGTGGGCTTGTATTATCCCAGCTCCAGGAAAGGGTTTGAAAGCGACACAGTGAAGGTGTGACAGTGGGCTTGTATTATCCCAGCTCCAGGAAAGGGTTTGAAAGCGACACGTTGAAGCTGTGACAGAGGGCTTGTATTATCCCAGCTCCAGGAAAGGGTTTGAAAGTGACACGGTGAATGTGTGACAGTGGGCTTGTATTATCCCAGCTCCAGGAAAGGGTTTGAAAGCGACACGTTGAAGCTGTGACAGAGGGCTTGTATTATCCCAGCTCCAGGAAAGGGTTTGAAAGCGACACGGTGAAGCTGTGACAGTGGGCTTGTATTATCCCAGCTCCAGGAAAGGGTTTGAAAGCGACACGGTGAAGCTGTGACAGCGGGCTTGTTTGTCTATTGATACGTTGCTTCAAAAGCTTTGGTTCACATTACATCACCACTTCTTTGCTGGCGTGATTCTATTACAAAGACCCAAACTGACTCCCATCAATAATGTGGGGATAAACAGAAACACTGCACTGTAATATTAGCACAAAGGCAGTTACAATGTTGTGAGTAACGCTACATAAAACTAGTTCAGAACAATTGCAATGCTCCTGACTTCAATGAAGCTGTTCCTTGCTAGTTTAATTTCTTTGCCTTTGCTTCAAAACCCACATAACATGAGTTAAAGCTCAATGAATAGAGCCTAACATCTCATTCACCAGCATGACAAAAAGGGTGAGTATTCCTTGGCTTGCTAGCCAATATTCTCCAGTACTATGTGCATACAGCGCCCCTACAGTTTGCATTCCTACTGTACAGGTGTGGAATTGTTTTTCATTCTATTTAAAGGTGCCCCATTTTGATTTTTATCAAAGGTTAATATAAATATATAGGAACCTGTTTATAGAAAAACAAAGAAAGGTGGAATACTGTACAGCAATAAACAACCTTCAACCCTTTGATTCCCAAATAAATCTAAGTTTTATTTGTCAAACAATAAAACTGCAAACTGCACAGAGCTGTAAAGATAAATCTGGCTTACGGAGTTCTGGCAGGGTAAACAATTCAGAAATGAAGCCTGTATAACTAGATGCTATTGGCTTTGGTTATTAACCCATTTTAAAGTAGGTTTGCTAGTTGGCTGGTTTGTGTCCTCATCACTAACTGCGGTTTCTAGCAAAGCAGCCAATTACACACACATATTACTGAATACTAAGTAATAAAATAATTGAAGTGTACCTTGTGTAACTGGTCAGTCGGATACGACACCACTGTTTTATAAATTAAAACTTATCAATCGCTTTGTTTTTAGCTTAATGTTCTTAAAAGCGTTTCTTTTGTCGTTTTGCATTGTCAGAGAGCTACGTTACAAAGGATTTTTTATATTATTAATAGCAAGCTATCTGCGAAGTTATGAAACAAAGTGTCCCTTTAACAGTACAAACCACATTTACAATTCCCAATCCTGTAAGGAGCATAAATCACGTTACAAACTCAATCCAGATCAAGGCATAGTTAGTGTCAGAAACTACTAGACATTTTAGACAAATGATACACATTCCTCAGCAGCTTTGCAATCAAAGCTGTGTATAGAGATTGGTCTGGCACGCCCATTCCCTTGCTATGCTTGGACTGCTTTAAAGCAGGCTTTCAGTTCCAATTCAAGGCAGATGTGCACTCTGGGAAGTTTTCCTTAATATATTTATTGTTCCATGAAAACATTTAGGGTGTCGCGTTAAATAATTCATCAATATTAGACTACCGGCCCTTAAGCAGATCAACTCTTACACGATTGAATGCTCTAAACACACCGGGCTTGCCTTTGGTGTGATCCAGCCTTTGGGCACTACTATTGAAATTGTGATGACAATGACGGGTAGTATATGGTTTTATAATTGCATCTATACAAAAAATATATATATAATATCATACTTTTCCTTTATATTTGCTCTCATTATGTGTGCAATATTGAAGTTGTATTTGTGGTTTCTTTAATGTTGTCTAATTATAGTTCAGCTACACTCACAGCTGATGCAGATCTAAGTTCAACACAGCATTTGATTCTGATGTAATTCTGTAACCTTCAAAGAAAATGTACTCACTTTGCTTGCACTGCAATTAAATACAAACTTTAACCAATTTGACAGGACATATTGTTAAAAGAAAGCAGAGTTCAACAAAGATGACGCACCTGCTGCAGTGTAGCGGGTTCCCCTCCAATGCAGTTACCCCATACACATGAACACCATTAAGAGGCCAGCAAATTAACTGAAAGGCAGGGGGCAAACTATGACCCAAATCCTCTGTGCATTATAGAGTAGTGTATACTTATATCTTCCCTGTACAGTTGTAGCATGCTACCGTGTAATACACTACTGATGTTTCAAAGCAGGGCAGCAGTGTGGAGTAGTGGTTAGGGCTCTGGACTCTTGACTGGAAGGTCGTGGGTTCAATCCCAGGTGAGGACACTGCTGCTGTACCCTTGAGCAAGGTACTTTACCTAGATTGCTCCAGTAAAAAAAAACTCAACTGTATAAATGGGTAATTGTATGTAAAAAGAATGTGATATCTTGTAACAATTCTAAGTCAAGCCCTGGATAAGTGCATCTGCTAAGAAATAAATAATAAAAGTTAAGAACAGAAGCACTTTTTTTTTTTGAATAGCCTACCAGGTGAAGCAGTAGGATCCAATACTGGGAACATTCAGTGCTTTTAAATTAGCACCCCTCCCCCAGTAGGGGAAAATGAAGTGCCAACAAGGGGCACTCCGATGGGCAGAATGGCCTCTCTCATTCTTAAACTTCTGTTCTTGCAGGGTCAAAAGAAACAGAACATGCTGCAAAGGTGTACTTATTACTTTATTGTATAATACTGGTAGCAATATCTGAGCCAAAACAATGGCATGACAGCCAGGTTGATACAACTCAAGATCCATCCATAAAACAAAGCAGGCAGCTTGACACTTTCTTTTGAAGACCGTCTCCATTTCCGTTTTCATATCTGCCCCAGCATCCCCTGAAACAAGGGAAAAAAAAAAAAAGTTTCATATTTACCAGCAACGGAATAGTGATCTACAACTGGAACAAACTAAATCACACACAAGTCTTAAACATAAGTGACAACTTGTACTAGCAACTACTTGCTGCAAATCTTGAACTGAAAGACTTAACATGTATTGTACTCGTTTAAAAATATTTACAGTAACCCCAATGAGAAAGTTAACTGGAACTTCCCTATCTTAAGTAAAGATGTTTCAGTAGCAATCATAGCATGCACAAGTATCACACAAGGTTTTAAATGCTTCTGGTGCATCAGACAAAGTTTGGCTAAAGTACCGAACAGTCAACATTGTCGATCTGCTGGGGAAAAAAGTTCAGTCATCACTGACACCAGAAACAGGACAGCTAGTCATGCACATCTTAACATTTCAGCTATGAAGTGAAATAATTAATTTACTATTAGATTATAGGTTAAAACTGCACCATTATCTTTAAGAAACCAAGTAGACAAAATGTTTCAGCTGGTGCCTTCACAGATTTATACAGATAATAGGAACACGCCAATACGTTTATCCATCTAGCCTTCATTTTGTACTCACATCATTAGTATTGTTACACCGTGTATTGTCAGTGACCAGTTCTGCTGCCTTTGGCTAGATGCACACAAGCACCCTGCAAATAAACACAGTTAGTACTTTTGATGTCAGGAAGCCATACTGCACACACATTCTAAGGCCTTTTATAGTTGCCACTGGTGCATCAGACAAAGTTTGGCTAAAGTACCGAACAGTCAACATTGTCGATCTGCTGGGGAAAAAGTTCAGTCATCACTGACACCAGCAACAGACAGCTAGTCATTGTGCAAAGGTTCTCAGTAAAGTTAAATTGTGACTACACAGCTTTATGAACCTGAAGGCTATTACAGGATTTAATAAATACAATTTGGTGGCATATAACAAATACCATTTAATTGTAGTAAAGTTTTGTTTGCCTTGCAGCTCTTAGGAACCTAGTTTCAAATATACTTACATAGTTAGGACTTCTGCTGCATTTTGCCATGGCCTGGAGTTGTGTTCTGCATCACGATTGCACACACAATCAACCCCTGCAAGAAGCAATACTATTACATTTAAAACTACACTAACACGCACACACAAACAAGCTTTTGATTTTTACTGGTGCATCAGACAAAGTTTGGCTAAAGTACCGAACAGTCAACATTGTCGATCTGTTGGGGAAAAAGTTCAGTCATCATTGACACCAGAATCAAATCTTTAACAAAAGCTACAAGACATATTCCAATTACACAGTCTGAAACATTATCCAGTTTCAGATGTACTTACGTCATGAATACTTTAGCCAACTTCTGAACAGTCAGCCATGGTCTACTCTGCCTTTACCACTTGATCTCAGATTACACCAGCAATAAGCACCCTACAGGAAAAATAACACCTGTTATGAACCATGCAACACACAGCACAGTGAAACATCTTCAGATATATACAATGTTTTAAAGCTGTGCCGATATTGTTTGTTGCTGGTGCATCAGACAAAGTTTGGCTAAAGTACCGAACAGTCAACATTGTCGATCTGCTGGGGAAAAAGTTCAGTCATCACTGACACCAGCAACAGACATTCATTGTGCAAAGGTTCTCAGTAAAGTCAAAATTTGTGACTACACAGGTTATTATGAACCTGAAGGCTATTACAGGATTTAATAAATCAATTTCCGTTGCACTTACACTTGGCCATGTAACAAATTACGGTAGCTTCAATTGTAGTAAAGCTTGGTTTGCATTGCGGCTCTTAGGAACCTAGTTTCAAATATACTTACATAGTTAGGCCTGCTGCTTCATTTTGCCATGGCCTGGAATCAGCCCCCTACAAGAAACAATACTATTACATTTAAAACTACACTACACACACACACACACACACACACACACACACACATTGTTTCTGGTGCATCAGACAAAGTTTGGCTAAAGTACCGAACAGTCAACATTGTCGATCTGTTGGGGAAAAAGTTCAGTCATCACTAACACCAGCAACATGGATAAGTGTGCCATGTGCGCACAGATATTTCATTTAAAATGCAATTACAATGATACTCATGTAACCACAATGCCTTAAGATCATAGGAAGCAACAGCGACAAAGTAAATCACTTCGTATTAGAGCATTGTAAGCAGCCACGTGTCTCACCAGAACAAAGGCCCGTACCACTAGTCTAACAAACGAGTGCAAAGTACGAATATTTACTTATTACTTTTAATACCGTATATTTAATACACGCTCAAAGTCATACAAAAAGCAAAAATAACTACAAATAAAATGCAAAAAGATAACATTCCCAAAGCTCCCACCACAGTTAATGTATTCCATCGGTAAGTATAACCTCATATCGATTAAGTAAACAATTACTTGATTATGCGCTGGCAAATGCAGGTACCAGACTATATTAAATGTTACTATTAGTTTACTAAACGTGTTAATAAAACATTACAAACGATACTACTTCTGCTTACCAAGCTAGCTCTTACCTCAGCTGCAGCAAAACCAAATGGAGACCGACTGACCGTATTGTCTCCAGAAATACATGGCACTTAACTACTGCGCAAGTGTAACAAAACAATTGAGTTGAGTTCTGGGAGTTGTAGTTTTCTGTCTCTGCACCAAACGCCACAACTTGGTTAAATAGTCATGTTATTATTATTCATTTCTTAGTAGACGCCCTTATCCAGGGCGATTTACAAGATATCACATTATTATTACATACAATTACCCATTTATTTATACAGTTGGGTTTTACTGAAGCAATCTAGGTAAAGTACCTTGTTCAAGGGTACAGCAGCAGTGTCCCCACCTGGGATTGAACCCACGACCCTCCGGTCAAGAGTCCAGAGCCCTAACCACTACTCCACACTGCTGCCCAGTTATCATTATGTTATCATAATGGGTGCAATTAGTTAGATAAATGTATAATGATATCAAAGAACAGTATGTTTAGCAAGATATACAAATGAAACACTATTAGTATCACACGGTTTTTATCACACATATCAAAGCAAAGGATATTTTACGCAAATGCTGGTGCCCTGCCACTACATCAGTCGTCAACATAAGTGATGTAAGTTTGGTGGTTTTAGCTGGCCGTATCGTTTCAGGAGCTGGTTAAACTGGTCCAAAAACAGGTCCATTAAAAATCCCTTTATTGCACAGTTCTAGTAAAGTCGACTATGCTAAATTACTTGTTGTACACATTCTAAGGGATATGTGTACTCCGGGTAGCACAGTAAAATGGCAGTAAATATTTTTTTCACCGGCGGTTCCTGTAATGATCAACAAGGTAATTCATTTTGTTTTACATATACTAAACACTATTATAAAAGGTATTATCACATAAATATATATTTTTAGATTACAAAAAAGCCTTAGACTCATGTCTGTTTAAAGTGATTGCTACATCACAAGCCTTCTGTAACAAAATGCATTATTATGTACAGTATTACTAGCTAGCACCTCAACTACACATACAGGTCCCTATCCTGTTAAAAGTCGTGTCACCGTTGAAATAATTCAAGATAAGAGTACACCTTCCTATGTGTCTTAGATTAATGTTACCGCATTATTATTTTCGGAATTTTATTTCTGAATAAAATAATGATGCAACAATAAAATGATCATATTAAAGCCTATCCTAACGGTGTAGTCGAAACCACAACCACTCAATTCGAATACCGCGTGATGATGTAATTACCGGCTCAGTAGGTAAATGCACAGCCTGTAATTGTGTTTTATTGTTGAAACACTGGGTTCCATTATATACAGTGTACAAACACCGATAGTGCTAAACAGGACAATATCACAATCTGTTGCGTTACACGTTCCGTATTGCTTTGAAGCCACTGTAGTGGTGCTTTACAGTGTTACCTTTCTCATTGGCGGGTCAAACCCTAACCTTTATTTAATCTATAATCCAAGTGTGCATATTTACTGGAAACAAGACGCTATCAGCAACCTAAACACGCATTGCAAACAATATTACAATAGTGAACCACAGCACGCTTTTAAAATGATAGTGTTCATAGATTTCTGCTTACTTGTGGTTGACATACTGCGGCACGGTTTTCTATCTTTTGGTCAATGCATAACACGACCCAGAGATAACCATAGCCGGCGAGATCTGCCTGTTTACCGGGGCCGGGGTGTACTTGGAATGCTATTGGCGCTTCAGTTTGCCAAGAGGGGGCTGAGCCGGTGCTATGGGATTTCAACAGCGAAGCTGACGAAGACACTGCCAAGCTGCTCCGGCGTCTGGGCGCTAAGGCACACGCATTCACGTGCGATGTGAGCAAAAACAAACGTGTACACAACCGGAGAACGAGTGAAACTGGAGGTAGGAGACCTGACTCTCCTGGTCAATAAGGGGTTGTGGCTGGAAAAACGTTCCTGGAGTGCTCGGACGAGCAGCTAGAGGACCATGCTGGTCAACTGTCACGTACATTTCTGGTAACTTTAACCCTACAGGCAGTGGTCCCACAAGCATGTTCAGTTTTACACGTAACTGTGATCCCTGTTTGAATGTTGATACGTTCTTCCATAGTATAGAGTTCTGTGCGCTCTGCTTCTTCAGAAACCAGACGGCGGCCCACTTTGTATACATTGTACTTTTAGCACAAGCTTCCTCCATCATTACAGCTCTGAAGAGGGTATCAAATCCGGCATTGTTCTCCGGTATCGTTTAGGTGAAGTTTGCAGAACTGCATACCGGTTATTTTTGCCAAGCTACTGTGTCCAAAAATCTAAGGTGTTCCCTGAGCAAACTAAAAGAATCGACAGCTAAATATAACTATATGCTCCTATGCTCATAATACTATACATTGTCACATTTGAAACTCTGCTGCACGCCTCAAGGTTTATAGTTAATGCTCCATAAATGCTGTGTGCAGTTTAAAAGAAGCACATGTTTAATCAAACATGTTTGTATTTTCCTTTCAAACATATAGATGAAGATGAACCGCGGACACATTCTGACAATCGCCAGCAGTCTGGGACTCGTGAGCACTGGTTGTGTGGAGGTTTGTGTACAGATTACTCAGTGAACAGATTACTCGTGCATGTTGGTTCATATATGCGCTGGGCTGTTTCAATGGGTGTATTCTTTTGCCTCTACTGGTAGAACTGATAGTTTGTCGCTAGAACCATGGCAACTGACGTCACGTTGACCTCTCTAGTGCTCTTCCAGGCTAAAAGCCTATAGGGCAGAGGAGTTCTTCTAGAAGAGGAGTGACAAAGCAGAAGAGGCCAAATAATACATCCACTCTCTTTGGAGCTTTTGGGGATCAGAGATCTTAACTCTTTCAGCACTAAGTTACTTTACAGAAAGACTACCCTGGGATAATTAATACAATAGACTTAGTTTCTTATTCTGCAAAATAAATACAAATTATACTGAATGTACAGATCTTAAAATACTGAACAGAGTCAACCCGTGTCATTAAACCTAGCACAAAGACCAGGACCGAGGACACATTTGGAAGTGGAGACAGGACAGAGGTTGGTGTACAGGGTGGGCTGCCAAGCCATGTTGTTGGTGCTTCTGCATGAGGTCCTGAGATTAATCAGCTTCTAGGAAACCCACAATCATTAATTGGCGAATGGCCTCCTCTCAGTCGGAACTTTTCTTATGCTCTTAAGTATTTTAAATGAGTTTACTGGTCTGCCCATTCTAACCCTTAGACAGTGGTTTCATTCAAAACAGTAAACCCTGTTTCTACCGCTTCACAATTGCCACTTGCAGTCTGGTGATGATCAGAGTGGCAGGGGAGAAGGTATTTTAGGAGAACCTGCTGTAACTGTTGCTATAAAACCTTGGCCACTCTGAACCCTACTAGTACCTGATGTAACTATACCGTGGTTGACAATTTCTGAAGCTTTCTTTGTGTTTACCCAGCAGCCTCTTGCCATGGGAAGCCAATGTGGAATCGCACAAGTGCATGTACCCGTTTTGAAGAGGGCTCGTACTGCAAACAGCATTACAGAGAAGAGAATCTCGTCTGTCACTAAATATCCAACACACACCTCTTCTCAGTACAGCACAAGCTATACAGCAATCAGTTTAATTTAGGGTTAGCCATCATATTTGTTGTTGTTAAGCTTCATGTTATCTCATATATATATATATATATATATATATATATATATATATATATATATATATATATATATATATATATATATATACACACACACACACCAAAGCACTGTAGCAGATGCTTACTTCAGTAGTAGTTCAAACTCAGTTGTCTAGCTGCAAACAGAACGTGTGACTTGTATAAAAGGATGTTGGATGCAGTGATTTATGTATATGTTTTTGCAAATTAGGCTAAGCAACGCATGGACTCAACCCTGCCCAGTAGGGGTTGCTGAAGCCTGATGAGATAAACTAGCCCTCTGATTAATCACACCGACAGGAGCACAAAGACCAGTGCACTCTGTGTCAGGCAACTTCCAACCAGTTAACACTCCTTTCATTTAATGACAGACTGCAGCAGAACTTTTAATGAGCGATCCAGGGCACTTCTCATTTACACCGATCCAACTTACCCATATGATAGTAACTGTGCTTAAAATAAAGCCAAGGAGACGATCGCTGCTTTAGAGCTTGATTCTATACCTTTTGGGACAAGCTGCAGCTGGATTTCATTGAAACATTTTACAGCATCAGGGAATAACATTAGATTGCCATGGAATTAACGCTACAAAGTGGTTGATGTATTTCAATTGTAACTGCTCAGATCTGCAGTCTTCAGTTAACAACAAAAAACACGGCTTTACTTTTTTGTTGTCGAGTTCCAAATTATTAACTACTGAAGAACTACTGGCCCATCAATCCTTCTCAAATCTACAACTTTATAATTTGCTTAAATCAAGTGGTGTTCAGATAAATATACACAATGTGTGAAAGAAAAAGAAAAGCAGAACAATTTTTTTTTTTAATTTGGTGCATAAAAGCACACAGGTTTTACTTACATTCCATGGGGAGAAAAAAGTTTATGGTTAACAATGACAAGTTGAAGCATTACAAGAACGCTGCAGGAAGGTATCGTGCTTGGACCGTATGCAATAGAAACTTTGTCACCTGCATTGCTGCAAGCAACAAACACATGACAACACAAACATTACAATTCACAAAAACTTTTAAGCCCTACATGGAGATGTAGTTAAACATTTTTCTTAAAGCACTCAAGGAAAATCAGTTGCCTTTTTTTTTTTAATTTTAGCTTTATCATATCCAGCATTGAAGTATGAGAACCTTACTCACTGCTAATTCAACAAAAGAACACCCCTCCTTGAAGACTAACCTTGGGGTTAAACTGATTTAGAGATGAACAAAATTATGTTATTCTAATAAACTTAAATCGAACTTTAAAAAAAAAAAAAAACTCTGTAAAACATTTACTGTAAAACCCAAACCACATACTTGGATATGATTTAGCTAATCTTTGAATCAACTAAAGTTTCTAAAAAAAACTAAAAAAACTAAATGTATGCAATTAAACACTGAGAAAAAAAAAGAACTATTTTTTAAATTTTTTTAATCCAAGTTGTTTAATTGAACATTTAAAAAATTAGCAACTGTGATGATTTAGATACTACAGTGGCTCATTAGCTGTAGCCCTCTAAAACAGTTGAGTTACATAAACAGTAAGCCTCTGATTTTCTCTGGTGCTTTTCCCCCTCCCTTCTCAAGTCAAAAGCCGTTCACGCGGTGCCATCCAGTGTTTGTCCCATGGGGTTAGAGTTAGCCTGTTTAAGAAGACGGTCACTTTCCATTTCTTGTTTTCCACATCTACAAATAAAGGGTAACAGAAATTTAGGAAACATTTTTCCCCATCCCCAGCCCATGTTCCTCCCTAGGTCACGATCGCGTGACTGTCCCTGTACTCCAAGAGGCAATGCCTTTAAAGTAACTGTAGCTACACAATAATTCCAGGTTTTACCTGCTTTGAACTTCCATTCGCTACATTAGACCTTTTGCTACTGATTTTATTGTACTTTGCAACTGCTCTTACCTGTGATGTGATATTCTGTAATGCGATATTCTGAAATGCAATACTTTACCATGTTATGGTTTGTAATGTGATACTTTGCATTGTGATATTTTGTAACAATTGTAAGTCACCCTGGATAAGGGCGTCTGCTAAGAAATACATTAGTCTAAAATGTGTAGTTTTAAAAGAAATGTGCTCTAGCATACAAGTATTTTCATTAGTGATATACTTTGCTACTTTAGATGAAAGGAAGTCCTTAGTTGCTATGCCTTTTTTCAGTTACACCTGAACTTTGAGTCATTTGACCTCAGCATGACGTGGGTTAAAGCTTGTTACTGGCTGAAAGCATGTCATTCATTAGGGGAAGCAGCTGGTTGGTTATGGATAGGAAAGAAGCCTTTGAAAGGGTGGGGACAATTTCACCAACCAGGCGAATTGACCAAGAATGTGCAATGCAGATTTCTTTTATCAAGTGCAGTACCAGATTTAATGTTTTACAAGAAAATACTAGTTTTCTTTCAAAACTGCACATCAGAGACCTATACAACGAATGGAAGTACACAGCAGGTATTATTTATGGAATTATTTTGTTTGCTACAATCATTTTAATAAGTGACCCCATCATAAGGCACAGAGGCAATGTGGTTTAAGGGGCTTGGGGAGCTTGTGTCCCTACAGCTAAAATTCCCTTGGAGTTATGGAAGATTTATCAATATTCTTATCATATCCCTTATGAGTACAAAAAAGCTTTAAAACCGGTAGCCTGACAGCTACAGAAAATAAAACAATAATGGAACCACCGTCTTCAAAATATTACAGTGCATGTAGGCTCCCCTTGTCATTAAAAAGTAAACAAGCAAGTATGACCTAACTGAAAACCTTGGTTCAATATACTGCTGGTTCATTTGTCTAATCTGGGAGTGCGTGAGAGCCGGACAGCCTCCTTGCCTGGGGAGGTTCCTTCAGAGACATGACCGGATAGATACACTAGCTCTTTGCTTCAGGTCAAATATAAATAGACTAAGCACGATAATTTAAATCTTGTCAATGTATGTAACCACAGTCTAAATTACCTGTTAAAAGTATTTTTTTCTAAGCAAAATAACGAGTAGCATTTATATGGGCCAGAACAATTCCATCTTTTGTATTAAATGTTGCACCAATGACCCAAATAAAACAGTCGATAACATATGCCAGTATTGTTTTGTATTGTGTGTTGTTGGGAATGGAGTAACTAAGAAAAAGCTCAAATATTTGCCAAAATAAATGTTTGTGTGTGTGTGTTATTTATATACTCAAATCTTACCACAAACTTCTAATTAAAACTTATTTTTAAATAAGATTTAATATGAGAAATGGTTTATTTTTTTTTTAAATACATTTTATAGCACTATTTAATACGGGCAGTGGAAAGCTTTTTTATTTATTTTTTTAATATGGGTTTTTCTGCTTTAGTAGTCTCGTTATCGATCAACAAATTAATTTTAAAAATACAGTGGCCTATGTTTGTTAATACAGTACCCAAGAGTGGGAGGGGAGTATTAAACAAATCCCAAGCAGAGATCATCTTGTTTAGGAATAATAATAATGAGAACTGTGGTATAGTGTGCCGTGCCTCGAGGGACCGCAGTGTGCCGTGGTGCCAGGGAAGTTTTCCACGGAACCCACTGTAACACAAAAAGGCACTCACACAGAAATTGGTCCATTTCCAGATCTGTCATGAGTTTGTTGGTCCAGCTCTGACAGCAACTTCAATATATTAAGAGCAGCCTGTAAAAGAAGAGTGTACTTACAGTGAAAGTGTAAAACAATGTGCTACTTTGATAATAAAAACACCCTGCCAAAAAAACGTTATTACATCTACAGTGGACTAAGAATAAGAGTTTGCTTTAAAAACTCTGTTCTAAGGCAGATAGACTGAAAACGAACCAATCTTTTATAAAAAATAAAATAAAGACATTGCTTTGTTCTTTGTTTACTTTGGCAAACAAAATCTGACTAGCCTAACCGTTGACTTGATCAACCTATACCCCACCATTACAATGCATAGCAAGGTTTATGCCTAACTGCAGTTAGCCCAGGATTACCCCTAAAAATAATTGGTGCTGTAAAATGCACTAACAATTCCCGCTATACTTGATATACTCAACCTCCTAGACATGAAATATCAGTGCTCTCGGAATAAAGTTGCATTTGAAACAGCCTTCTTCAATATCTGATCACAAGACACGAGCCCAGTTCCTTTCTAAGGCTAGCCCTTACCATATCATGGCAGGACTCCACATCCTTTCCTATTCCATGGCTGATCAGGGGTGGCTGGGAAGAGCAGTTTATCAGAGACACAAACTCGTTCTTGTTGTTTTTAGGAAAGTCTTTATACTCGACCTGGAAAACAAGGGAAAGCTCTTATTGCATTGTTATTCATCTGCCTGTATAAAACACAAAATTATTCTGTGCTTCACTTGCAGCCAAATAAATAAAGTAACAATTACACACACTCGCTGTGTGATCAATAAATCAAATGACCAAGACGTTGTAAATTGACTACACGAGTCAATGCGCTTTGCAGTCTTGGACACCAGGGGCAGGCAACCGAGGCTCTTTCAACCAGAAAGTCAACCACTGACCGGGCTGAAGTACTCAGTTATTTAATTAGAAGTACATTACATGGTCTTCATTGACAAAGCTTTTGCTACAATGTTAACACCAGTTATTTATTTTCTGTTCCTCTCATCAGCATCATTTTTTTTAACTAAATAAAATGTCTTATTTTTAAAATCTTAACCATATAAAAGGAAACGGTCTGACAACCTAAGCACATTCAGTTTAAAACCTTAAAGTAATTTTGATCTCTTAAGCCAATTCTTGTTGCCAACAAAAAACATTAATTCCTATAGAAAGCAAAGATCAGGCCCAACAGCACTCTGCATCCTGTCTGAAAGGCAGCCATGTGCCTTAATTGTTTACGACTACATTTGTGTGTTCACTTCAACCGATTCTACAGCATCAGTAGTAGAAATCGTATTTAAATTGAAACAGTAAACTAGGGCCCCAGGTCTGTCAACTTGGTTCGACTGCCATGACAAAAGCCATTGCAAAGTGTTTAAACCGTTGTACAAAGGATTTTAACTTGATGGGTTTTACACAATCCAGTGCTGCAGAATGACTGCTCTGATTGAGACAAATCAATCAGGATTCAATTGATTTTTTGAATGCGGATAACCAGCATGCCCCTGACGGAGTTCCCAGAAGGGCTCGGTTCCAGTACCTGCAGCCCCTGCACTTTGGTCAGGAAGTCGAAGCTGTTCGAGGGCGGGTGAGCGGCCCGTGTGGAAGGTGCACCAGGTTGTTGTTGCTCTTCAGTAAGGTCTCAGCAGTAGGAGAGGTGCCCCATACAGGAGCTCCCTGGCAATCATTGCTGTGATGGTGGCCTTGGCGGGTTCATTGGGGCGGCTGTAGTCTTTGGTGTGATGTATTTGGCTGACCCCAACTGCCTGGGCCACTTCAGGGACCATAGGCAGGATCCCGGCTGGAAGCTGCTGGTGGCTCATGTATGGCATCCGGAAGTCATCCTCTTTGTTACCTGCAAGGAAGAAAAAAAAAAAAAAAAAATACTTAGCTGACACAGTGCCCACGCAAGAGTCATTTTCACCTATTTAGATACTTAGATCCTCATGCTTTTCATAAGTGTCCTGGAAATTGCACCCGATTTCCTAAAAAGTTGTTTTGTGAAAACCTACTGTAGTTATTGCAGTAATTTCGTTGGTGGTTACAGATTTGACTGACTTAAATACATTCTAAACTCTTCTGTACCCTTCCACATTTTTTTATATTTTGCTTTCTTAGTAACTGTATACAATTTTATCTATCAATGACTCTACTGAGGCTTGGCTATATTCTTTTACCTATTTATGTCCCATTTTAAACACAGGAATGTAAAAAATAAAAAATAAAAACTGAGAACAGAGCCCCTCTCACCCACCTCTAGCTCTGTCCTCAACAGAGCCTGGCTCAAAGAAGGTCACTTTTCTTCCATCTCCAGGTTTCTTCAGTGGAACCTAGCACAGAAACAGCACATACTCTTGAAATAAACCTCTTTCAAACACAGAACCACCACCAAGATGTGGTACTGCTGTACAGGACCACAGTGTTCACAGGCCCAATCTGAGGCCTGTATCTCATAACATGTATATTCTCCCAGTAGAATTCTATTTGCTGAACTATGATATCCACACTTCACTCCTGCTGGATTTGACACACACTGAACTCAATAGACATATCTAGCAGAGTTGGGTGATCTGCTTAGTTTCCAAACCCCAAATCAAACTGCTACCCAGATTAACGCACACAATATAAACAATATATTCTATTGGAGCACTTTTCACCTTTTCGTCATTTTTGAGCGCAGGTTTTGTGGGCTGTGGCTGAGGCACTTTAAATCCCATTAGCTCCAACATCTTCTCAGCTGCATTGCGTTTAGCTACCTTCTTGTTGGGACCCATCCCTTCTGCGGTTTGGTCGCAAATTTGAACCTGAGACAAAGGGGGGTTAATCAAGTCTTTGTTAACACCAAAATGTGGGCTCATGTGCCCATTTTTATGTAATCTAGAATTGTATGGCTCTGATAGCCATATGAGACTATCCGTTTGCATAGTTTTGCCATGCGTTTTAAGTGTCAGTGATGATCTTTAACATTAGCAATGCAGACACTGGGTTTCTTTAAACAGGATTGGTCGCGGACACTCTTTTAGTGAATGTCCGTACCAAATTCATTTCCAGCTTTAAAATCATTTCTTTAGGGAAGCATGTCATTGCAACTGAGCACATGTTACTGTTATACATATTAGTCCCTGTAAGTCGCCTTGGATAAAGGTGTCTGCTAAATAAACAAATAATAATAATAATAATAATAATAATAATAATAATAATAATAATAATAATAATAATAATAGGCAAAGATAATAATTGATCTTCAAAACAGCCAAGATAAATAGCAACTAGGATAAGGGATAATAATAAACAATAAAAGCAGCATTGTCTTCCTGACCTGCATGATGAACTCCCTCGCCGAGGAAGCCCCTTTCTGTGACCAGGCTGTACTCGGGTTCTTTCTCTTTCTTGGCTTGCTGGATCTGAGCTAGCCGGCTGATGGGGTTCATTCCCTGCCCATATTCTGGGCTAGTCTGCAGCTGGAATCAAAGGGAACAGGACTACAGTCTCAGCCAGTTCCAGCACTGGCAAACATAAAAGCATGAAACTAGTTTATCAATATGGGTGACTTTATGCATGTCACAGAGCAGCCAGCACGTTATTCCTGCAGGCTCTTATTACCTTGACTATTGACCTGGTTTTCTTTTTAATGCGGGGTTGTACTTTCTCCACAATGGGGAGCGGAGAGAGTTTCCTCAGCTCCTCCAGCACAGCAGCGGCAGCGTTCTTCTTGGCAATCTTTTTGCTCTTGCCTTCCCCATCCCCAGAAAAGTTTCCAACAGATACTTTCATAACAAAGCTCTTCATGTGTGGGGGGCCAGTCTCCCGCAACACCTAAGAGGAAATGAAAGATAAACTTTGGAAAAGCGTGGCACGGTTTGATTTTAATGCTGTCTCTGAAACAGCTCTCCTAAAATGTTTCCACCTAAACCTTTGAAAAACTCAAAAGGTGGCAACAGGGATTGCCACTAGGGGCCCTGAAGACAATGCCCAGGCCAGCATATGGAATACTGGGGCACAAGTGGTCTAGATGGATAACACAACCAAACAGCAAGTGCTGGAAAACATAGAAACACAGTGACTGTATTTACAAAAACTGAGTGCAGAAGACACTAACCGGCCTCTCGTAATGTACTTACAATTGAAATCAGGCAACACAAGGTTTAGACACGGTGACCTCTGCAACAGCTGTGCAGAAACTTATGAGCAGCAATCGATGTGCACATACCAGCTTTTTTAAAATAAAGTATGAAGTGGTTTTAATAGTTTGTCTGAAATGGCGACACCGATGAGTAGCTCCTGCCACTCACCTCAAAGTTCACAGGCATGTTCCTCTTCAGTGCAATTTCAAATACTTGGCTGATTTCAGATTTGTTGAGGTTCTCATTAGAAGATTCTTCCCCATTGACCTGAAATCCAAAACAAACAAAAAAACAACACCACCTACTGTTAACACAAGGTGCCTTTACACTTGAACAATAACTTTCAGCTATTTCCAAGGGCAGAAGTAGCTGTCGCTTTGACTTACACATTTGAACTTATTTTCTGGGCTTCAATTTGAAAACTTTAATCAAAAGACATCTAAAGATAAAGGCCACAGTTTTTTTTTACTTTTACAAAAGAGCTCAACTGCCTAGATTACAGTAAACATTTACAATTTTTTTATTTTTTTTTTACTTTATATTCAAGAGGCATGTGCAGTTTTGTAATTGAATGTCTATTACACTACAACATGTTCATAGTTTCCTGTGTTCTTAACCTGAAGGGGATGGTTTGCACTAAATTGGAAGTACTCCAGGGCTCTACAACAATGTTTAGCAGAGTTTCAACAGCCATTGATACAGCACACTAAATCAAAGAGACTGTATACCAAAGATCTCCCTCACAAAAGCAAAATCTGTAATAAATGGTGTTGTCTAAAGCACACAACATTTGATCTTATAATCCAGAAAATATACATTGGTCCCGGTGAGAATTTCCAGTGAGATGCTGAGCGCATTGTGGCTGCCGCTTCTCTCTCAGTTTTTATGGTTTTCTTTTATAGTTTATGGTTTGCTTGTTTTGTGCTTTTGTGTCCTGCCGCCTTTCCGCTGCTGGCTGAAGTTGCTGGGGAGAGGACATGGCCGCCTGCCTGTTCCCCCCTGGTTGCCTGCTTTCCCTGGCTCTCTGTCTGCGCGTCTGTCTGCCTGCCTGCTTGTGCCTGTTCTGCTGCCTGGTGGCTGGCCTGCCTGGTTGCCTGGTGTATTCTGCTGTATACTGCGTGTTGTCCAGCCTGATTTTTAAGACTTTCCTTGGCTCTCCGTCAGCGTGTTTGGCTGCATGCGGGCTTGCTTGCCTGTGTGCTCTGTTTGTTTGTTTGCCTGCCCTGCTTGTTGCGTCTGCTCTGTGCCTGGTGGCTGCTGTGCTTGATTGCCCGCTTGCCTGTCTGGGCTTGCACTGCTGCGCCTTGGTGCTTGCTTTTACAAAACTGTGCCGAGCTGTATTTGCTTGACTGCCCTTCTTCCATGCTTTTTAAAATGGACTTGAAACTATTATTTTTTCTTTTATTTATTAATGTTTGTTTAAAGATGCTATTCCCTGCACAGTCTCCTTTCTCTACAGAGGGGGCTGTGCAGAAGATTCCCTCTGATGTTTTTAAACTTTGTAACGCATTGGGTTTGCTAAATAGGATCTACAGCACCCATCGTGGCACTACATATGTGCTTTCTGCCCTGGATAACATTAAAATACAGATAGTAAAGTATAATCGCAAACATACTGTTTGTTTTGACACCACAGGAGTTACTTACCTCAAATTTAGTTTATATTCCTTGTTTAAATTCTGTCTCGGTTTTACCCACTTCCAAATCTTTGTATAATATATCTGTTGCTTGTTTGAATGTACACTCCCTTTTAAATAAGGCTCTCTCTGTACATGACATAATCACTGAAACATATCGATATTCTTGGTCTTACTGAGACCTGGCTCATTGAAAACCATTTATCCCCATTGGTAGAAGAATCTCCTCCAGGTTACATATTTTTTCATAAACGTCGTGTTCAACGCCATGGGGGAGGTGTAGCACTTATTTTAAATTTGGTCCAAAATTTCTCAATTGAACCAGCCAGATCCTTTTATTTCTTTTGAGTATATCACAATGTTTCATTCTGCACACTACTCCTTAAAAGATTGTTACAGTTTATTGACCTCCTAAACAAAATCTTGACTTCCTAAGCGAGTTCTCTGCTTTACTTTCTTTTTTAATGTCTCTCAACATAACGTGTACTCATTATGAGTGACTTAAATTTACCTTCCTTACCAACGTCTTCCATAGTGGTTGAATTTAATTCTATTATCATCTTTTGATTTCATTTTGTTTCTGTACCCACTCATATTAAGGGAAATACTATTAGGGTTATACATATTAAGGTTTTTGAAACACTGTGTTTCCACAAAATCCCATTTATCAGGGCGCGATTTCAGTGTGTCGGAGTGTCTTACTGAGATTCAAACAGGTGACGGGACAGTCTTTTGATAATCCCTGTTGATCTGATCTCAATGGGATTTAGATATACTGCACAATTATTCCAGTTAGCTCATATCCCACTTTTCTGTTCTTTTTTCAATTATTTAGTGTGTGCAAATGATTTTATGAGATGTGGTAGTCTACAGCTGTGTGAAGAAGATGAAAAGGGGACCCTGGAAATGATGTTTGGTTATTAAACGTCCAGAGCTGTCACCTCGAGATCCTTTTCCAGCAGAGGTTCTTTCTGCAGGGCTTTCAGTGCTTTGGCGGCAGCGTCGTGCTTTGCAGCTTGCCTGGTTCTTCCTTTCCCATGGAACAGCTGCTCCCCAATTGACACTTCCATCTGGTACAGCACTGGCCCTACTGGGGAGAATGGGTAGTAGTACCTGGAATAGAAACAAACAGGTAAAGTTTAGACAGACAACAAGGGAAAAAGACATTTAAAAACAAACAGTACCCAAAATATATATTCATAACTTTAAACATGCAAATCTAAGAAAAAAAAAGCATTAAAAATCAGACATTTGTTGACATGAAGTCTTTGTCTTCTGTGTTACTGTGAGTATTATTACTTACCTTGGATAGGGGCCAGGGGCCCTAACATTGTAGTTGAAATTGGGCCTCATTCCATGATAAGAGTCAATGGGCCTGTAAGTGGGCTTCTTTCCAAGTTTCATACAGAGTGCATTTAGCTCCACTGTGTGGGTCACGCTGTCTGTAGAAGAAAGCACAGGACTAAACATTACAGCTTTATCATTCTGCAAGCATTAAAACCAAGAGTGGATTATCACATTTTTGGGGGATGAATTTTGTGCTCTTGAAAGGTGAGGGACAGTAACTGAATACAATCAGGCATCATGATCCACAGAAGCTTCCCCACACAGCTCTGCAAGCGAGAGAGTGCACCTCAATCCTGATCTGTGCAGCCCCTTTCTGCCATTCAATCCTGGGCCTCTCTCAAGCAGTGGCCCAACTGTGTCAGAAGATGGGGTGGTTTTGTTACACAGATCACAAAAGGAATTTAAAACCCAATTAATTTGCCTGCTGCACCACCTAGCCTCTGACAGAACAGTACTTCTACGATATGAGAATGAGAACAATATATATATTGTTTTATGATGGACAATTCTGTAGCCACAGATCTTAAGTTCCTATAGGTGCCATCTTAATTTAAGCTGTATATTTAAAACATGCTTTGGCTCAAGTACAAATAAATATATGCTGATATAGTACCTTGTCCCAGTGGTAGCAAATATGTATTCATTTGAATTAATTTTAATCTTGTTTTCCTATTTCATTTCACGGTTTCAAATCGAAATTAAGATTTTTTTTTTTTTAACCACAGGGTGTTGGCAAGCTAATGATCTTAGTCCATTTTTCTTATTTGCTGGGGTATGAAATCACTGCACGGGTTCTCTGGACCCCACCATGCTCAGGACTTGCCCAGGTTACCTGGATTCTTGCCTGTGTTGCGAGGGCGGACACTGGGCTTTGGGAGCGTGGTTTCTGCCAGGGCCCTGGCGGCTGCTGCATGCTGAGACTTCTTAATGCTGGTTCCCTCAGCTTCCCAATAATGTTCGTTCAGAGTCAGCCGCACTGAAAACACCTGTGGGGGTGGGGAGCGTTAAAGGCATACCTCCAAACCCCGTGCTTTGAAACTGCAGTGACTGAGATTCAGTTTACATGAAAACATCACTCCTGCAGGGCTTTAATCGGATTCCAAAGTTTGATCTTCCATTTCTTGAAGTAACATGACCGGATGTCATTGATCCTTCAGTTTGTTTACATTACTTTGGGATTTATCACTGCAGAGACCAAAGCAGGGATGGAAATAAGATTGCTATTGCATTTTCACCCACTGCAGGTTTTACTACAAGCTTGATTAGCCACAGTGTATAGGTAACAACCTCATGTGCTTCTCATTAAAGAATGGGTGGAATGGATCAAACTGCTATGCAATGGAAGTCTTATTTCCATCCCTGTCAAAGCTTCTTTCCACACCCTGCTTGTACTGCTGAAGGAGTTCTGCGATAAAAGATTCAGTGCCTTTTGCAATAGCGTGATGAGCGGTGTAATTTTAAATGGAATAAATGGGACTATTTTATCGCCTAATGCTCCCAAAATGTCTCAAATGCAGAGATACTTCTGCACATTAGGACACAAAGTGTAGTGTATTCCAATGGCAATAAATGGCTTGTACTAATAAACAGACCTGTTTTAAACCACGGGGTTTCGCTGACACCAAAACCACATGCCAAAGGGTTCATTTCTTTCTGGAGTATCACTAGAAAGTCTGAGTTAAGTCATAACATATGGCATTGTAATAAGCCTGTTAAATCCTATTAAATCTTGGACTAACAGTTCTCAATACACTGCTACTGCTTTGTTTATGTCGAGAGGATTTACAGTACAGGCATCTTTTTATTATTAACATCTATTTAGTGTTACCAACGCTATGCCAGCTTGGAGGTTTGGATTCCAGCCCAGAATGATTTAGCGCTCAAAAGGAACTGGTTAATGTCAAGTTAACAGTCCTTGATCAGTTTTCAATGACGTAATAATGTCAATCCAATTGAACAGGATAGAGATGGGTGACTGAAAAGACAGCCCATGAGTGCATCTTTCAGAAACCTAATCCAGGCTGCCACTTAAAGTGTGATCTGAGCCTAGCATTGCGAATTACATTTGAAGGTAGGTTCAACAAAACCCAATTCAGTCCTCTGAAAGAAAAATGTCACCCCTTATGCTGAAAACCCTGCTCTTTGTCTAGTTTTTATTATAAAAGCGATTTACCTTGGAGTGAGCTGGTCCTTGCTCACTCAAAAGTTTGTACTCAGGCTGAATCTTGTTAAAACGGGCTAACTCATTCACGAGACACATTGGGGTTTTCTCTTTGGGGTTTGCCATGTTAGGAACTGTAAAAAAAAGAACAAAAGTTCTTTACTGTAAGAAACAGTTTCATAAACAACAGCCGAACTGAAAAAGCAGGCGGCAGAACATCCAACCAATTACTATTTATTATTGCACGGCATGGGAGTCAATATCAGCGGCTTTGAGGGGGAATGTTAAGCAGGCATGGAATTCTGCTATTTGGTGCGGGAAAATTCAAATGAACTCTCTGACCTTGTTCCAATACATTTCAGGTACAAGGCGCAGGGCTATGATGTATCTGGTGAAGGAACCCTCTCCCCTTCTCTGCGGATGCTTGATCTCCTCCAGCAGGTAATCAATTAAAGAGCCACGTGAGACTAACTATTTATATATTTCTGAGCAGATTTGGTAGGCTATAAAACTCTGACACCGGGCCAGTATCACAAATCAGCACTTAGCATGTGATAACTTTCCTCCCGTTTCACAAACCAAGGTCAGTACAGTTTTGCAGAAATCAGTTCAGCTGTAAACGAATAAATGGTAACTCAGGGATGGCATTAACACTCCTATTGCATCGCAGTTTCACCCATTCCAGATTTTACTACAAGCTTGATTATACACAGTGTATAGGTCACAAGCTCAGGTGTGTCTTATTATACTCATAGTAAAACCAGGAATGGATCAAACTGCTATGCAATGACAGTCCCACCACTGGTAACTATGTCCTTCTATGGGATTAAACTGTTACACTAAAGCCATGAATTTCAGGCTAATGGCAAGCCTGAGACTTTTGCGGTGATGGGATTATTATTATTGTTTATTTCTTAGCAGGCGCCCTTATCCAATTGTTACACAAGATATCACATTATTTTTACATACAATTACCCATTTATACAGTTGGGTTTTACTGGAGCAATCTAGGTAAAGTACCTTGCTGAAGGGTACAGCAGCAGTGTCCCCCACCTGGGATTGAACCCAAGACCCTCCGGTCAAGAGTCCAGAGCCCTAACCACTACTCCACACTGGGATCCTAACAGAGTCTTGGGCTCTGATATTGATGACTTCTCGAATAGAACTCATTGATATGGATTGGCCCACTGGCTTCTTTGCACAGGGGAAATCACTTCAAAGGGATACACTTAGCTTATCTGAACTGTCCTGTGTGCTTGTGGCTGCTCAGAGCTTAAAACACAACCTGTAACTGGCATTTTCACAGAGGGCAGCTTTTAGTAGCTATTCTGAGCTCTATGGTCAAGAGGCCCAAGTTGTTGTGCTTTTCATGCATCTGTTACCATGCATTAATGGCCCCAAGCCCTTATGATAGGTTTATGTCTTTAAAAATGCAATCTGGTTTTATGGCAATGCCATTTACAATACACACTGTGTGCCCTTTTTCATGATTTTACTACAGGCACTGCTTGACATGGCTGTAAAACCAGTTATGCAAAATAAGCGCTTGTATTCGTCTCACATGTTTTCTTAACACGTGTCAGGCCCATGCTCAAACACGATTTCTTGAAGAGTAGTTAAGCAAGATGTTTATGGGAAACTTTGGAATGTGGGGCACCCAATATAAATACCAGAGTAGCAATTTCTATATTCACATGAATAGTATTATACATGAGAAGTCAAAACCTGCAATAAACCTTTGCATAAAAATGTCACCCAACAACCTACTAGTTTGTCACTTATGATAACCATCATATATTCAAATATCAGCTCCTCAAGGGACTGTAAATCAGCCCAAATTATCCAAATGTTAACTCTCTACTTTTTGTGGATTGCTAGAATTTCAAAATAATTTTAGCAGTCTTCGGGAAAGCTAAATTGCCTCTGCTTGTGCTATCCTCTGCTCTGTGGTCAAAGTGCTGCCAAACCAGCAACGTTTCATGAGCATCAAAATTCCTCCCAAAAAACAAAAAGAAAACACAAAGACACCAGTACCTGCAGCTGAATTGATGGGAGTGGCAGAAGCGGAGGGAAGGGCAGAGTTTTTGATAGGATGGCCGGCGTTTTCAGAGGGCAGAGGCCCTGAAGCAGAAGGGATACTCATCACAGACTGGTAGACAGCAGGATTCAGGGGCTGAGGAGTGCTCTGCATGGGGCTCCCAGGAGACAGGAGGGCAGGGGAAGAGTTCTGGACCTGAACTTGGGACATCTCGGCTTCCAGTTTCAAGAGCTTCACAGGACACAGCAGAGGGGGTTCAGTGCAGGTTTGAGAGAGACAGCAAAGCTCTTCCTGAAACAGAGCACATGAGATAATGAAGTCTCAAGTCAAATATATTAAACACAAGAAATGGGGATCAGTAAAGCTATAGGTAAGACAATGATCACTCATGTAAAATCCAGTTATATGACAAGTGGAATCCCTCAGCTGTCCAGTTTCACTGGGACTCCAAATTCTGTTACCTTGTTGAAACCCCACACCAGTTTGGATAAACAAACATCAGAAAGAGTCTGTGTCCCATAGAGACAGCAGCCAGTGCCAAACCGAATGACTGCTTGGGAGTGGAATCAAGACATAAATTGCTTTTA
The DNA here is from genome assembly GCA_030684275.1 of Acipenser oxyrinchus oxyrinchus. Classification (NCBI taxonomy): domain Eukaryota; kingdom Metazoa; phylum Chordata; class Actinopteri; order Acipenseriformes; family Acipenseridae; genus Acipenser; species Acipenser oxyrinchus. Next base: position 70,771 of record JAGXEW010000296.1, on the reverse strand, counting down.
ATTAAACTCTAACACCTTAAAGGAAAGACCTCAACCATTTTTTCTCCCTCACTGGTATAAAAATGTTGAGATCTCAGATTTTATCCACTTGGAAGACTGTAATCTTCTCGTACACTCTGCGATGTGCATTTTGTGGCCAACACCATATCCTTGTGTTCATACCAAGTACAGTATGCTTAAAACTAAGTTTATTTTGAACTGATACACTTTATCGTGTTTATCAACTGTCAATAAATGCAGACGTTTTAGAAATGAAATAATGAGCAAGTCTTGAATCCTTTATCTATTAATGTGCATGTCCACTGAGACTAACAAAATAATGTCATTCTCTTACTATTTGTATAAGAAATATTACATTGTCACATTAGTTTTAGTCAATTCAAACATGACATGCGTAATGAATGACTTGTTTAAAAAATAATCATAACCACACACCCTTTTAAAACTGGAACTGGTAGGTGAAACTGTGCGAGCATCTTATCCAAAGTAAAAAAAGGTTTGATCCTTTTGCATAAGCAATTTCAGAGCTAATAACCCATTATCTGCACAGAGAGTTCAAAGCACACACACAGCCTGATCCAACCTGATCCACGACAACGTAAAAAATAATAACTTTACCTTTATATAGTATTCAGTTGAATATAGATCACAGTTACTTGCTTTTCTGTTTGTTTTAATATAAATTATTCAACCAAAAAGGTTGAGAACTTATTTACTGATTCTTCTTGTTCTCGAATCAGAATTTGAAACCTCTGTTGTGTCAGCAGTAGCTCCAGTACCAAGGAACCAGCTCACTGCCATTCCAGTTTGCTCATGCAGAATCACTTCCATTCAGAACCATTAACAGTAGACCCAGCTGCTGTACTATTAAACCGTGTGATGAAACAAAAGCGCAGATCTGATATATCAAAGCAAAACTAAATCAGAGACAGACTACAAATGTCACTGACAGTAAGAAACGTTATGATGGTTTTACATGTCACTTTAAAAATTGAAGCCTAGTGCTTGTTGGCAAGTAAAAGAGTTTGTATTGAGTTCTGATTAGGTTGCTACCGTACTGTGACGCAATTTATCCTCTGACTTTAAACTCAAAGTGACATGTACTTGAAATGGCTTCAATTAAAGGATTCACAACGTTTAGAAGCCTGTAACATTTTAAAATGAGAAAACACTGCTGTATTTAACATTAAAGTGCTGAATGCATTCACATACAACCACGGGACAAAAAAGGAAGTCGCAAATCAAACGCAAACCAATTTATTTCGACGCACAACACACATTTAGGTAGTTTAATTTATCTGAAGAAATGTTTTTACTGTGCCTTCCACGGGCAAGAGTGGCGATGCGGCCTAGTCTCGTTAAGTGAAGCCTGTATGCTGAAATTAAAATGAACTGCGATATGACAAGCATTTTAAAACCACAAACATGTTAACTCACAAAAGCGGCGTTTTAAATTATATCCCCGAATACACTTTTTAAAAATGACATATTTACGACAAACAACCACTGCACTGAAAATCTGAAGACCTTGTTGTACTAGACACTGTGCCGAATTGAATAGTTATTCCACGACGTTATTAAATTTCCCATTATTTACAAAAATGAAAGTAGGTACCATCCATGCTGAGCAACAATAAGAAATAAACACATAATCCCCAACTTCAGCCAGCAATAATAATAATGAATGACTCGAATGGTCCTAGATTTTTCAAGAAATTGACAACGATGGCATTGTTTTATAACCACGACAACGTAAAAATAATAAATACAATAAATAATCTCTGCAGTAAATCAACATTATGCAAAGTATCGTGCTGTACTGTTTAGTAAAAACAACACAACAGCAGTGTAAGGTTACATTTTACCAATTATAATAAAACACGTATTCCCTTATTAGCCTCACAGTAATACTTATTTTCTTGAGCACATGGTTATTACAGCATTTTATTAGCGATAAAACAAACACAAATATATGGTTGTTTAGGATGATTATGAACTGTATGTGATTCATACTAGACTTAGTCTCGTCACACTGGCACCAAACACACACTGTGACTGCTAATGTAACATTTAAAAACGTCGTGACCTCACCTCTTTGTCCTTCAGTCCCACAACTAAATGTTCCTTAATCCATGAGCTGGGGTGCTTGGGTTTTATTTGATTCTGGTCTATTTTGGTATATATTTTTTAAATTAAATGTTGGTGTTGTGATGAGAAACAGGCGAACAGGGCAAACACTAAAGAGAATCAACCAGAGCTGCTCCATCCAGGAAGTGACCTCAGCGCGCAGCATGCGCGCACTACACATAGCATGCATAAAGGGAAGGACAGAGAGTATTATTATAACTGGGGGTTTGTGTACGAACAAAATCAGAGGGTTACTTTTATTACGCATACAACCTCATCATAGAGTGCCGTATAGGAGACGTAAACGTGAAAGGAGAACTCTAAGGAAGAGATGACATTCAAATGCTGCAGAACGAAAGCTCATACAGGGTAGTGCTGCGTGCGCAGTTATTTCATAACAATAACCTAATCCTAAACCTGACGTTCGTGGGGTATTGGCCGTAACTTTAAATACACACAACAATAATCTAGTCCTAAACCTAAGGTTCGTGGGGTATTGTGGTCACGTGGTAGGGGTGTTGAGGGTGAATAAAGCGCTACGTAAATGCACGCAGCACTACGCTGTGGGAGCCTTCGTTCTGCAGAGATATACTCTTGGGTGATCCCCCCTTTTTAAATTTCCTGGGCTCTTCAGAGCTTGAAGATTGTATTTATTATCTACTGTAAGTATCAGAAGCATGCAATGTCAGATCTAATGTCTTGCCCATTGTGACTGAAAGTGGCATACTATTATATTACAGAATAAACTATTATTATTTGTATTATTATTTAGTCATTTAGCCAGACTCTTTTATCCAAAGCGACTTACACAGACTAGGGGTGAACTATGCATCACACCTGCTGCTGCAGAGCCATTTACAATAGGACCTCGGTTTTACATCTCATCCAAAGGACGGAGCACAAGGAGGTGAAGTGACTTGATCAGGGTCACACACAGTGAGTGGCTGAGCCAGGATTTGAACCAGGGACTTTCTGTTATGGTCAGAGATTCTATAATAAACTAGTATGTCATGTGAGGGGCAGTCCTATCACATAACTACATATTTACTGCATATTGGTGGGAGATGCAGGCACTAGCCTTGTTTAAGTTACTTTCAATATTTCTGTACACACCTGATCAGTTTATTATTGCATGTATCACATGATGTTTATGTGTACTACGAGAAGAGCTCTCTTCTGTTTAACAGTTCCAGCACTTAGCTCAGCAAGATGACCGATTAGCATTAGCTGTAGCTATTTTAAACCCATCTATCCACCCAACATTTACTGTATATTCAGGCATCAAGTATGCTATTAAGAACGGTGAAAGTAAGACAAATTACACTGGTGAATAGTTTGGTAGGTTTGTAGTTGAGCCCACAGTCCCCAATTACTGTGGGCCCAAGGACTGTAGTTCAAAGTATTTTGTTGATTAGTAATATTTTAATTCAAGTGGTTATTTTGGCTGTTCTAATGCTTGACCAATTATTCCCTAAAAGTCAGTTTCCCCTGTGGAATTAGTTTTTGTATATAGTACTCCTTAGTTTTTGAATGTGCTAATGGATTTGTATGTGGGAAACTAAAGCAACAACACTACTGCCTCACAACTGGTTCTGCAGTATAATAAGAATAATCATCTTTATTTTAATATAGCGCTTTTATCCAAGGCAACTTAGAGACTGGGGTGTGTGAACTATGCATCAGCTGCAGAGTCACTTACTACGTCTCACCCGAAGACGGAGCACAAGGATGTTAAGTGACTTGCTCAGGGTCACACAATGAGTCAGTGGCTGAGGTGGGATGTGAACCAGGGACCTCCTGGTTACAAGCCCTTTTCTTTAACCACTGGACCACACAGCCTCCAAATGCTAATATTGCAATGATAGTTCACACACCTAGTCTCTCTAAATCGCCTTGGATAAAGGTGTCTGCTGAATAAACAAATAATAATAGTTATATACATGTTCTGTGTTGATTGGTGATGCATGCTGGTTAACTGCAGATTTTAAAGTTACCAAACAGCAATTCCCCTTTAGAACACTTGCCATAGCTATAAAGGCTACTATTTGTGTTGTGCACCTTATAACGAGAATACTTGTGCTAGTTTAATGGTACTATGGGGCAAATAGGAGCCGTGACTGTACTGCCTTATAACCAGCTTCACAGCATAAAGGGCTGTCTTAAGGGGAGCACATGATAGGGGTGGTTTAATCCCTAATCTTGGACTGTAGCATTAGGTTGTCAAAGATTAGTGCTAATCAGGGTCTGTGAATCTGTAGGACTGAAACTGGTGCAAGAAATAATTATTTTGTTTATTTTTATTTATTTTTTATTTCCTGGGAAAATTAAAATATGACAAGCTTTTTACACAAGTGACTTATTTATTCAGATTTGGATCAAAACAAATAACAAAACAAAAAATGTAGACAACATAAATAGACACGACAGACAGGGATCCAGAAAGTTTAGAAGCGTTGCCATTGAAATGACGAGCCAGTTCAAGATGAATACCGTTACTGCTCTACAACCAGCGCTGTACCCACCAGCAAAATAAAGACACCGAACTAGCATGAATGCACTGCAAAACAAACAAACTGGTGACCGACTGCAATGGAGCTGCAAGAAAAGAAACACGTGCAAACCCACACAGCATGGCCTGTGGCTAAATGGGATTTCCATTTCAATCCTTAACTCCTTCATCAGTGACAGCCACGACTGAACTCTTACATTCCCTTTCCAAAGAAATCATTGTTAAAATATTAACAAATGAGCTTTTCAACACAAGTATATATCAGCATTCTTTTAAAATGTCAACTTCACTATACAAGCCACTTGAAACCAAATTCCACAAAACACAGAACCTCTACAGTCCCATTTGTAAACTTCGTAGACCATTTCTTTTAAACTTGGCCAATACAATCTTTATTTTTTAAATCTTTTTGGTATACATTAGAGTTAAAAGTCTAAAAGATTGAACATCAGTTTATTTTATTTTGAACTTGTACTGCTTTCTGACAAGACCAGCACCTGGTGAAACAGTTAATGGTTCTATTAACAAGGTATATGCAGATGTTTACCATGATAGCAATAGTATTTGTCAATCTACAAATGGAGCGGGTCTCCTCCAGATCAGCTCTTGTTCGAGAGCATGCCTGCAATGGCTTGAGTGGCTTGTTTTAGACCAGCTGTGCGGCTGCAGCTTGGAGGTAACCTTGTAGATACTGCAGTGCTTCTGCATTCAAGCTGGTGCTCAGCATGGATGGTACCTGGTGAGACAAAAAAAAAAAAAAGGATCCACACTTAAAAAAAAAATTAACCTTTTATGAACCCGTTAAATCGTTATACACCAACTAAAAGTAGTAGACAATTAAACATTTATAGTAATCTTAGTTAGTGGTTTACAATACATACTACAAGTGAAACTTTAAAATCCTCATAAAACAGCATATGCGTGGTTCAAGGTTTAGAAAAACACTACTAAGCAGTTAAGGACAGAGAGGTGCCTCCACATATCCATGGGTCTTCTCTCTATACAGGGCGATCCAGGAACACTACACCATAGGTAAAGTTACAAACCATAGGAACCCTCTGTAAGGGTCAGTAAAAGCATGTATCCTGGGTTTGGCGCTGTTTCTAACCTACCCTTCCTGGGCATGCTGTGGACAGTTTGTGCAGTGACTGTGCCAGGAGGATCTTGGGATTGCTGACAGAGTCACCGATGGGGTCGTGTTCTTTCTTCCCGGCGAAGGCCAGCTGGGAGAAGGCAGTCTGGTAACCAGGAGTATCTTCAATATCAATGAAGTGCTCATCATCAGGGATGCTGTCATCTTCAGGAAGCTCAAAGAATCCAATCAGAGCTTGCAGCAAGGGGGACCTAGATCAACAGGCAAGGAAGGGACAAGGTACAAATAAATCACCAGCTGCAAAGGTCTTCAAAGACCCTTCTTTGCATATTCTGCCCACTGTGACTGACTTGCAACAGGGAGATGCAGCTTCCATATATTACTACAAGGTATTATATTTGCATAATAAACAAATTGCGAGGGACAGCCTGTTCATACCATTTTTTTTTTTTGTTTTAAATGTACATTTGCAGTCACCTCCATAAAGGGAACCATGCTGACATTAACAGATTAAATGAAGGCGCGTGTTACCAGAGTTTAGTATAATCTGTATCCATCATGGAAGGGCATTCGGTCAGTATTTTAGTAATCCCGACAGCACAGATCTTCTTTTCAACTGGCCCCGATACTTTCTGTACCTCTGGGATAACAATCTTCTCCAGCACCATGCCAAACATCCTGCACAACAGTCAAGAGCATGCTCAGTTTGGTCAGGGTGTCCAGTCCGAACAAGACTATTTTATATCAGCATCTACAGGTCATAAAAAGCACTTACTTGGGCTGTATGCTGTCAAAGATTTCTTGTGTTGCTATGGCTCCATATTTGACAGTGTGGAGATTTATAAATACCAGGAAGCCTAGAATAGAAATAGGATGACAGAATTCACTCAATATGCACATCTCGTAGTAAGCGTCAAGGTACTCCGACAAATTGGGAACACTTTGGGTTTCAGGTCTTTACCGAGAGCAACCAGTCACCAGGAATACCTTGCCAACAGATTTTTAAAATACAGCATTTACTGAATCACCTAAATACAGCTACAGCAGTATTAGCTTTAATTCATCCAGTATGGTATTGTCTATTCTATCCCGTGTGTGTCACATTTTATTATTTATTAATGCAAATCCACAAAAATGACATTGGACATTTAAACAACTTTGTTTTTTTCACTCTCTTTACTATTTAAACACACACAGCAGAATGCATTTCATCCATCCAACTCACTTTTGATGAACTTTGTGGTTTTGAACTCTGCAGTCTCTGGAACAGCAGAATGAAGACCTGTTTCTTGTACTGGTTGATAGAATCTCTGATACAAACACATTAAAACAAAAACACACATCAGGCAAGTGTTTAATAGTATGTGTTAAAGGTGTAAAATACACAGGCACTTTGAAGTGGCCTTATTATAACGATGCTCTGTTACTCACGGTGGCATGTGCTCGATGATGCTGTTGAGCAGATAGAAGCCTTGGTGGTCATTTGCTTTAGATGCAATCAGCTTCTGGAACACTCCCAGCAAGCCAGGCTGAAACAAATACATGAACTAAACCTTAAAACATTACAACTTCAACAGGGATATCTTACAAGGGTCTAGAATAAGCTAGCCTTTAAAAGCAATTCATGTTGCTGTAAACACATCTCTTCTTCAGACGATCTTGCTGTGTAAACTAGTAAACTCAGTTCCGATGCAGGTTTGGAGCACATAAACCAAGTGAAAATAATGCCTGGGGGATGACCGAATAAGGGTGTCTAGAAAGATGTAAAGCTCATTCAAACAGTATGCAAGGACAGCCACCTCTTCAATATATCCCTGGGGGGTTGTGATAAATTAAGAAAAATCAAGTCCAATAGTCTTACAATCTTGTCAGCAGCTGTAGTGGCAATGGTGGTGCCCCTTTCTGTAGGTGCGCCTGCAGCAGCCTGACCAGTGGGGGATGTTGCCTGTGCGCTCCCACAGAACAGGCTGCAGGAGGTGAGGGAAGAGTGCCATGTAGGAGGGAGGGATGCTGGTGGTGTGCATCTCCAACAGCAGGGACATCACTTGGAAGGCGTGGGGCACAAACTCTGAAAGAAAAAACAACCACCACATTTATAACATGAAACAATCAAAAGATGTACAACAGTACTAGTGTCTATGTCAAGGTCATTTGTTTTTCCAGTTTCCAATTCTGCTGCTACTGTATTTGGATGACAGCTGTTATCAGGATTCTGCAACACCACAAAAAATAAACTTGCTAAAAGTCAAGTTAGCTAGTGTACTAAATTATCTTAACTTTGATTGAATGTCTCTTGCTGCAAATCTATAAATCCACTTTACTTGTGTAACCTGCTCTTTTGCTGATCTCATTCCACAGTATTACTAGGACTAAAACCTCTCTTCTTCATGATTGAATGAGCTGTAAAGAGCATACCCTGCACATCATTCTGCAGGATCTCTGTGAACACGGGGAACAGCGCCTCCTCAAAGCTGCTCACAGTCGCCGGGTTGGTTTTGCAGGTTATTCTCACAGACAGGCACAGAGACTCAAACAGGTAATGGTTAAAGTGCGGCTTGCTGGGGTTCTGGAGAAGGAGAATGAAAGAAACACTTCAGATGGATTCTTCACTTTAATAACTAAGCCAGAAAATTGGGTTTACTGCAAAAAAGTAGGCCACTTTGGGCATGACTGCCACATTCAAGAAACAGAGCTGAATAAAACCTAAATTCATACATAAAACCTAAAAGCCACATACAGAAGATCTGGCCAATAGAAAGTACCCTTGGACACTGTTGGAAACAAGAGGATTAATCTCAATCAAAGCTTTAAAACTAGCCAACAAAAGAAAATCCTAAGCAGCATAGCATTTTAAACATTCACTGAAGATGTCATTTAATGGCGATCTTGCAGATTCACATACAATATCTTGATACAAAGTAAATTAGACTAAATCAACTACCTTCGCATTGAAAAGGGGTAGGATAGCCGAGTGGTAAAGGACCATCTACATTAGAGTTAAATGAAGAGGTAAAGCTAACTTTGGCATTCAAAACTACAAATGTTCTTTACCTTGCTGACCAGGAGAAGTTTCTGTGTTAGCTGGCTGATGAGGGTAGGGATGTAGGAACAATGGATTCCTGAAGGAGGGAGAAGCTTCTCATAATAGCTGGGAAGTAGAATGTGGACATGTTTCAATTTACCAAAACTTCAATTAGGCATTGTCCTGCAAAATTAGCTTTTTTTAGCCTTTATTTCACATGTATGAATACGACCAACTTTTGTCACCACAGGCGAGATTAGTGAACAAAGCATCCCCAGACAAAATGTAATGGGAGCGGCATATCTGAGGATCAGGTTTGACAGGAAGTAAAATGGACTGTGAAGAATCTCTCTATTGCCAGTGTTTAAAACAATGTGGGAGTGAAATCTTTCACTTTTACTGGATAACATTGTGAATGGAACTTGACTGAAAGGCGGAAAACCGCTGTGCATCAACTAAAGACTGCTGCACACCGGACGCACTGCGACAAGCGAATGAGTGCAGCGATGCAACAAGATGAATAAAGCCTGTACTTATGAGAAGTATCTTTCACACAACAGGCTACGTGGGGGCTACTCCTTATTCTTTCCAATCAATTCAGAATCAGCACCTCTTCTCGGAGCTCAAATAGACGCTGTAGCATCTTCCCACAGGAAAGCCAATGTATTTCACTTAACAGCTGTTCATGATCGGCTCCTAATTCACAGCACAAAGCCTGGAAGCAACGTGTATTTAACTGGTCTTAATATAGTTCACAACCTTAACTGCTGCATTTACAGGCCAGAGCTTCACGGTGCAGAAAGCAGTGATGCCACACAGTTTCAGGGGCATGATCTTGCACTAGGTTTATACGCCAGACCTCCTCCAGTCACCGTCGTAGCACCATCGGTTGCAATCTTCACGTAGTTCTGCCATTCCAAACTATGTGACTGAACATTTCTTGTGATGCTCTTGCTAGAACTTCGTGGCACATTGAAAGATCCTCATGGACACATTCATCGGCTTCTCTGAGACAGTGCCTCATTTTTTAAGGTCTTGCAGTTTAGCTAATTGATCAGCTTTCTTCTGGAAAAACTTGTGTCCTTTCCCAGCGTAATCTGGATGCCATGTCTCAAGATGCCGCTTCAGTTTGGATGGTTTAAGGCTTCGGACTTCACAACAAATGACACACGGAGGACGCGGATCATCCTCGTTTCCAATGGAAGAAAAACCCAAGTGAATATAAGAGCGTAGGTAATTTAATTGAGAGCATTTTTTTGTTTCTTTGAGCTGCAAGTAGGATTAGACATTTTGCATTCATTTTAACAACTAACTGCTTTCAAAATCACAAGTAACCCGCAATGTCCTCTTATACTTTAATTTCGGTTCATATTTAAAAAGCAGAAGACTGGTGATAAATACATTGTTTACATAATTACAGCAAATTAGTTTTATGCCAATTTGTTTTGAATATAACCAAAAGTTAGTGAAACTAAATCTTACTGGCACTGAGCGTCAATTTTTAGATTGTTTGGCGACCCATCAGAAACCTTGCCTCAACCCATATTTGGGTAGCAAACACCACTTTGGAAAATGAAAGTCTATACCATTACATGCCCAGAAATTAACACGAGGCAGGAACACAGTTCATATTCCCAGGACAACGAGAATAGAACTGAGAAGATACTAGAAGCATGAGCATACCAAATATGAAGACAGAATGCTGGTTTGTGCTGTATTGCAAGTGTGTGAAATGTCCCCTTGTCACTTCTCCTTAACACCCCTCAGATACACATGAGGATTACAAACTCAGCCAGCAGCAAACAAGCCCCTCTTACCTTTCATGATGTACTCGTTTTCAGAAGAGCCCGGCATGGACAGAGCTTTGAATAGGTGGAGCAGCAGCTGCTCAGTGAACGGGGCCATTTCTGCAGCTGTGATTCTACAGGAGAGAAATATCCACAATCATTAGAAGTTCATGTCTGTTTCATGCAAAAGCATATATCAAACTTGACTGCGGCACCATGTCAATACTGATAAGCTTTCATGTGCACAGTCAAATCAATTACTTTGATTTGTTAATTCACCATAAGGATCCCAAAGCACAAAAAAAATGAACAACTAAACCACTAAAATTAAAATACTGAAATTGAAAAAATAAAATGTGGTTTTAATTGTAAAATTAGAAAAAAGATAAAAAGCAAGATTGTAGAAAAATAACAAATTAAAACAGTTTAAAAAAAGAATCAAAAGGATTCACTGCAGCAGGCAATTTAAAGCCGATCTCCAGTGAAGCGGTGTGCACTCACAGCGTGGTGTTGTTTGGCCCCCTCATTGTGAACAGCCTCTCCAAGGCGTGGGCTGCATATGTATGAGCCACAATACTTTCTGCCTGGAGCAGGGAAATTAGAAGAGGAATCGCCACAAGGAGCTGTTCTTTGGGAAGCTGAAAAGGGAAAGCAAGGGTACACAATACAATGAAACTTACAGCTACAAGGGCAGACTGCAGGTGTGCTAAGGTCTGAAATTCACCTCCTCTCATACCGAGATATGCACTGAAAACAAAATATTCATTACAAGATGCTAAGCACAGAAGTCTATTAAAAGTAGTCTATTCATTTTGTATTACAAAATCCTTAGGAGTAAAATATAACCCCTATTTATAAAACTCACCTGACTCCTAAAAATCATGACGTATTTGACAGCATCAGCTTTCAGCACAGGAAACTTCGTTCACTGTAAGAGACACATTTAAAGGTTTTGAGACAATTGCTTTCCCAGTTCAGGCTTCAGGGTAAGGGGTCATCTCTTCTCTTTAGGGGTCTCAGGAAATGTTTGGGGTTGATTTGATCAAACTCAACAGCACTGGGGAAGGAGCGGGATTGCATCAAGACCCCCTGTAACTTTACAGGAAGTTTCAGAGTTGTACAATGTAGAAATAGCAACATTCTTATTGAAACATTTCAACTGCATCTCTCGCAGCTGGTTTCACAGACCTCAATTAGCACTGATCTTGGACTTCCCTACCCAAGTTAACATTAGGTGGTCTAAGAGTAGTGGTAATCAGGACCTGTGAAACCAGCTGTTAATATCTTGAGTGAAGTTAGCCTTCCTGGACCTATATACAGGTCTGCAGTGTTGGAAGAAAGCATGCGATTTCTGTTTTCTTACCATTTGCAGACTTCAGATCAGGCAGTATGTGACTAACAAAGAATTCTGTGAGGTTCACCAACTCATTGGCTTGTGTGATTCCATGCTGAAACAAAACCAGGGAGAACTTTGTTTAATCAAGCATCATACTGTTTCAAATCCAATGGTATCTGCTAGCCATAGGGATCCAGTCAGGTGTTTAATTGGTTCAATTTAATAAAGCCAACTCACAAGCTATTATACAAAGCGGGATGTGAGAGCTTCCCTTATACATAAGTTAAATTAGGAAGCATTACTTATAAAAGGCATGTATTTGATTTTCTATACACTGATCAAACAGGCCTTCATGTTTTTAAAGACATACTGAAGGTTCAATATAAAAATGAAAGGCAGTGTGAAGAGCCCCAGGGCCATCTGGGAGTGCAGCAGTACCTTCTGAGTCTGTGCTTTGGAGGCGAGCGAGGTGACCAGGTAGATGGCTGCATCTTTGTGCTTCCAGTTGGTGCCCGGGCTCTTGGCATACTCCGTCAACATGGAGTTAACGTATCCGGAGAAAATGGCAGTCACTGGACCTTCGAAAAACTTGCAAAGCCCTCTTACAAGATCACAGGCTGCTCTACGTCTTGTGTCAATATCTGCAATATAAAACGTGCCCCGACAGACAGATTCTGAATATCTATCACTTGGTCTTTTGATGCAGGTTTAATCTGATTTCTATTTGTTATGTATACACAGTATTTCTAAATGTTGCAATACCTGAACCCTCCAGATCTCGTCTGATGTACTCTTCGGAATTATCTTCAAACGCCTCCTCATCAGCAGCTGTGGAAACAGACACACACATGAACAAAAATGATTGGTTTCCAGGCGCAAAGCAAACACTTCAAACCAAGCAACTTAACCACTGTAGTTTTAGAGTTTCACCAGCAGGGGCAGAATCCAAACCAGCAGTGCATTCAAAAGCACCGCTACACCAGTAGCAACCAACACCAGATAAAGAAACTAGACTATATATCGAGTTACTTGACAAGCATACAGAATACTAATCAATGTGTGTCAGCTGCCTGCATAGATCCCAAGCTGTATTACAACTGGCAAAGCAGCTCTTAAGATAGAATAACTAACACTGGACATATCCGCTATATCCCTGTACACTGTGGAAACAAAAAGCAGCACACGTACTTCTGAACTCCATGTTGGGGACAATGACTTTCTCGCAGATGCTGGTCAGTGTATTCTGATCTTCAAACAGGTGTTTATAGTGAGGTCTCTCACAGACTGATGCCAGGAACTGGATGGCATTGCTCACCAGCTAACACAGAGGGGAGGAAAAGAAAAAAAAAAAAAAAAAAAAACTTAAAAGCAAAAATTGCCCATAAACACATTCAAAACTATGGAGTTTAGGAGTTTTTCTTCTAAAAACAAAAAACAAAAAGCATTGTAATCACGTGTGATACAGAAATGTCCATTACAGGGTTTACATAAAAAAAATAACCTAGAAAAGTAGTACTCCATATTTAAAAATTAAGGAATTAGCAAAACTGACCACCTGACTTAGTTTTCATTCATAATGTATGCTTGAGTGTGTTAAGATATTTATGTAGTAAATATAAGTTTACTTTTCAAATGTCTCAGTTTGCTTTAAACATTTAAGAAATGGCTAAATGCTTGTTGCAGTTTAGTAGAAATATCAGCGTCTCCCTCTGCCTGGCACACTCTGAAGTGAGAGAAGCCACAGCCGGACTCTCACCAGGTCGTACTTGACCTCCTGCCCGTGGTGACCAGCAGGTTCCAGATATCTGTGACGAACCGAGGCAGGTAGGGCTGGAACTCCTCATCATATTTCTGAGCGTACAGGGCAGCGTTGTCACAGATCTGGGATTTCAGCAGCTCCAGCAGGCCCGCCTCCTCCTCATCCTGCCATTAAACACAAAGGAAAGCCCACTGAGTAGAACTGCCACAGCCACAAATACACAATTCAAGCTATCGCTGCGACAGAATGTACTGACGAAACACAGACCCTGATTCTCCCTTTCTTTGGATACCCTCCATAACTTCAGCTAAAGAATGTCCTGACCAAGTTTAATGGCAATTGGGTAAGAGGTTCTCCTTTCTAAACAGATTTACCAGAAAAAAAAAAAAAAAAAGTTATTTAAAAGTCAGCTCTCTGAAATGAAAGGCTTACATCGGTCTGCAACAGTTTGTTATCCAGGGTGAGTAAATTGTGGAAGTTTGTCATCCATGTTTCCATGTTATCTTCAAAGAATTCAGGCAGGTCCTAGGGGATCAAAAAGACAGAAACATAATTAGAGTACTCTATAAAACTAAAAGTATTCTGGAAAGGCAGACAACTTTCATCCACCAAGAATGAAGCTCCACTTGCATTTGCTATCAAATACCATGGAACATTCAAATACTTAGCTTCAATTCAAACACCAATTTCACAGTGCTGTGTTTTAATGCAATGGCTACCCTGCCCTGCCCGCCCCCAACACGGTCTCACCTGAAAGTTCAAGCTGTAGAAGAGTTTAGCAATGAGCGTCAACGAGGAGAAGAGAATCTTCAATGCATTTACATCATTGGCATGGGTCTGGCAAAGCTCAATAGTTGCCTAAAAAGAAAACTAGTATTACAACTTATAATACAATTCATGATTTTACACACATTTAATGCTATCCACACAATACACATTAGGGTAGCGGTCTCACAAAATCATGTTTTACACTACAATATAATTCTTGGTATTCATTTACTACACCTTCCAGAATGTACTTCAGCAAAGCAGACCTTATTGACAGTTCAGTTTGTTTGCATTACACTCTTTCCAGTCTTGAAACTTGCCATTACATCCTTGTGCGAGTCATCCGACAAACTAGCATGTCCAGCAGTTGGAGGTTACAGAGGACTTTTCAACTTGAAGTTCATATATAAAACACTACACATTCAAAATGAACTAATACACACAATTAACTGTTGTTCCCTGATCTTAAACTTGTTTGCTGTTATTTTAACCAGTTACAGCTGCAGCTGTTACCTACCTTGAAAAGTTCTGTCAATGGCTGTGCAAAGGTATCCAGGACAAGTTTAATTTCTGTCCATAACTCATTTGATTTGAATTCATGTCGATATCTGCAATAAAACACAAATTTGACAAAACTATAAGCAAAACAGATTTTTACTCATTTGTTGCTGATCAAGACAAGCTTATCAAATATTAACACCAATATAAATGAATTACTTTGCACTCACTTTATTTTTTATAAATACTGATGCACCCCAGTTGAATTTTATATCAAGAGCTTTGAGTGCGGCAATACACTCAAAACCGTACCTTTAAAGAGTGAATGTGCCGTCCATAACACTCCATTAATGATGTGAAAATCTCCACTCTGAAACCGGTTTACCATCTCAGTAAGAAGATCTGGCCACTTCTGAGGAAAATCTTCACGTCCAATAATACTAATAGCGTCACTCAACTAAATAAAAATAAATACAAATAAAAATCAAGGCAATGCTTCCTCATCACTTTGTATCAAGCTCAGTCTTGGTAACAATACATTTAAATGTATAACAGCCAAGTGCGTTGACAACACCAGTGTCGCTGTACATTCTTGTAGGAGCATACTTCATGTAGAAAATGGCATACCTGTTTCTGAATCTGCTCTGGGCTACTAAGCATCAAATTCTGATGTTAGCTTTAATAGCCGTCCTGTCAATATCACAGATTTTGTTCGGTTCATCTTCCACCTGGAAAAAAAAAAAAAAAAATGTATTTTTAGAAACAGTGTCTACCCAACAGTATTTGTGGACAGAAAAGTGTCTGATCTCTCCATGTGGATCTGCTGTCTTGCCCATTGGAAGACCAGCATGCAACAGGGTAATGTAACTGTAATACTTACGATCCTCCAGTTTCTTTTGATGTAGTTTTTAAACATGACTGCTGCAAACTCTAATGACATTGTCCTGTGACTTCTCAAGCAGCGTTAGAAGCAGTATGGGGTAATTCTGATTGCCTTCCACAGACTCCAGGAACTTCTCAGCTGAAAAACAATGTAAATCATACCCTCAGGATCGCACACACAGACATGACTCCCTACTAAATCCAAACAAACAGCACCCCCAGTGGCATAATAATATAACAGCACCTGTGACAATGGTTAAGAAGGACTTGAGAAAAAGAAGAGTGTAAGGGGAAGCAGTAGGAAGTCTGCAATAAGCAGGTATCTTTTTTCCTATACAAAGTTACAGCAGCTTGGACAGGTTACCTGGTCGTCTGACTGCAGGATCTGGGTCCAGAGTCTTCCTCAGGTATTCCGTGAGGGTCTGCAAATTAGCAGCATTCAAATCCATGTTTATATACCTGCAAAAAAAACAAAACACGTTTGCTACGGTTCACACCTGCTGAGGCAGAGCTGATGGAAAAGTACAATAGGATGTGTAAAACATTACAAGAAAATGCAGTTCATTAAAATAAATCAGTAGTAACACATTTAGCCTTCTCTTTCAATAAACTCGCATAGATTCATACAGTAGTGGTCACTAATGATAATGAATCTACTGTACCTCACACACACAGTGGAGCCAGTGGGCTACTTTCATGCTGCTGTGAAAAATGCACTGTTAACTAATTAGAAGGATGTCATCCATTCCTAAACGTTACATCGTCACAGCTATAAACATTAATTGTAAAATATGCGTGTGTGGCGGGGCCATTTGGTGCGACTCAAACGGCCACGTTTTATTCATGGTGAATGGTTTTCCCCACATTCACTGTTCAAAGCGGTCAGTAACCTTCTCCATCGCACAGCCCACTGTTTTACACAAATATAATAGAATCCCTATGACAAACTTTATCAAGACACGCAGGATGTCAACTTTCCCAAACCCACATTTGACAACGGCTAAAGACATATGTCAAGCGGAACAAGCAAAGCCCTAGATATCCCTTGTTAAGTTTCATGACGGGATTTTTGTAGCGAGAGAGCTAACACAGAGATAACATAGCACGCAGCATTGAATATGCAGTTGAGAAAATACAAACACCCAACAAATGAAATACCGACTTAGCAGCAGTATTCACACACGTTTATTTGCCGTTTACAATATTTGGTTAAAACAGCACCATCTCAATTAACAGTATTAATAATATTATTTATATATATATATATATATTAATTAAAAAATACATGCAGCCACATAATGCAAGAACAGGCCTAGCAAGAGGAAATCCTAAAATGCACAAAGAAAATCACCCGATGCGAATGATAGTCAGTACAATTGATAATCCAACACACATAATAGCTGAAATAGCAGAAAAACAACTTAGGTCGCACGTTGAGAAATTACCAAGTTATGTTAAGGATACAACACAATTTTTAAAAAGACTTGAATCAATAAAACACAACCTTCAGAGAATACAATTTTATTTTGCATGGATGTAAAATCCTTGTACCCAAGTGTCCCTTGTAAAGAAACTTTAGAAGCTTGTCAAAAGCACTAGATAATAGACTAGATAAATCAATACCAACAGCAGAAGTACTGAACATGATCAACGTAGTTTTAGAAAACAGTTATTTTACATTTGTTGATAAAATTACAAACAAAAGCGATGGCACAGCAATAGGATCTAAATTAGGAATGCATTTTGCCAGTACATACATGGGAAAATGGGAAGAACAATTACTTAGAAAATCGGAAAGAGAACCTTTAGAATACATTCGGTTTGTAGATGATATTTTGGGGTTTGGACACATGGAGAAGAGTCTCTTCCAGTTTCATAAAATAGCAAATGAAATACACAGTAATATTAAGGTGGACCTTCGATGGACAAGGAAAGAAATAGAATTTTTAGATACCATAGTAAAACTTGAAGAAGGTTCAATTGAGACTGACCTCTTCTGTAAACCTACTGACATGCACCAGTATTTACACATGTCCTCTGCACATCGATACACACTAAAAGGGCAATCCCAAAGAGTCTAGGAATAAGAATCTGAAGAATATGCTCAAAACACAGTGACTATGTAAAACAAAGAAATGTATTAAAAACAAATCTTAAAAAGAGGATACAAAGAAAGAATTATAGAGACGGAGTTAAGAAAAGTAGATAAACTAAAAGAGATGATCTACTAGATTATAAAAATAGAGATAAAAGGTCAAAAGAGTCCCATTAATAATGACTTACTCTAAACTTTTGCCCAATATTTCTAAGATAGTTTGGAAACACTGCAGATTCTACATAATTCAGAAAAATTAAAAAAGTATTTCTTAAGGCCCCAGTTGTAGCATTCAAAGGGAAGCTAATTTAGGTGATATTTTAGTTCACAGTAAACATAAAAGAATAATTGACAAAATAGGTTCTCTGAACATGTGCACCAGTAGATGTAAAGTGTGTAAATACATAGATAAAAGTAAAAATATAATTAAACATAAGAACACCACATATCCACTAAAAACTAATACCTACTGTAAAAATAGCAATGTTGTTTATGGAATAGCCTGTGAAAAATGTGATGAAATCAAATATGTTGGAGAGACTGGAACTACTTTATATAAACGAATTCAGAACCACCTTTCATTAATTAGAAATAAAAAAATGAATGAACCAATAGTACAGCACTTCACCAGTCAAGGACATGACATAAATGATGTAAAGTTTGTAGTATTAGAACAGCTAAAATTAGACAATGCGACATATAGAAGAATAAAAGAAAGTAAATGGATAAATAGACTGAATACGATTATGCCAGCGGGACTCAACAGAAAAGAATGAACTAATTAACTTCAATAGATATATAACATTTAAATAAATAAACAAAGTTTGTTCAAAAGTTGTGCATGCTGATGCGCTGGGGAGGCCAAATCTAGACTGATCCTCAGAGCCAGCATTGCATGATATAATAAAAATATAAATTTATATAAAGTAATGTTAATTAGAATTAATACAGATTCAAAGATAGAAGTAAAAATGATGTCACAATATATAGAACAGCATTACATCATGTAAGAATAAATCATAGATTTGAATGTAAACAATAACAAGTAGTTGTCATGCCGTCAAAAACCTATAAATACCTCCAATGTTTTGATTCAAACACAGGCTCCCTTGAGAAAGATATGTGCAACATATCAGAAACGTTGGGCAGCTGGCTCTTTGAGCTAAAATATATATATATATATATATATATATATATATATATATATATATATATATATATATATATATATTTTTATAAAATTATACAATTGATATTTTACCTGTGAAAACTTCAGCCAGCAATCAGATCACAAGGCTGCAGTGACTAATGTAAAGCAACATGTCTCTCTAGCTCACAAATGAACAGGCGTGAGAGTCACACAAACTTCAAACATTCCTGTTTAAATTTGAGACAAGCATTTCATCTGTCCAATAAAAGCCAGGGCAGTCGGTCTACCACATTGCTGCGCACCAATCACAAATTATAAGGCGGGACTTAGTCACTTCGATTAAAACCCTGTCACCAACAAGGCCCAATGCAGAACCCAGGCCCTTAGTTCATTACAATCAACTAGCTGGAAATGCATTTAGGGAATGCTACGTGTTTACATTTTAAAATTAAGAATGTTTTTAAATCACTGCTTCCAGTTATTTATAAACGACACCGTGTAATGGGGCCGATCTATTAATCCCTTGACTGATCTGTTCCAGTAAAATGAATGGATCAATGTAACCATACAGGGCCCATACAGTGAATTAAAATACATTTTATAATAATTTAAATCACAAACGAATCATGTTCTCTGCCATTTAAAACCATATTATATGTTTAGCTGCATAAGCACAGCACACATTGTTATCTTTTACAACTGAAATTTTAAGATTAAATCAAACTAACATACGAATGCTATATAAATATTAGGTCTTAGATTTTACTATCGAAATACCGTTGTCTAATTGTACCATAACCCATAAAAATATAGCTGTAGACCTCGGCTCCTTTTTCTGATTTTATTCCTTAGCATAAAACATGTGCAGAAAAAATCAAAAAAATTGCATACTTCGTCATCTGATACTTATTAAATTAAAACGGCATCTCAATAAGCAATACATACTACACTCTTAATTCAAAAGAACCCCATGCTTACCTTGTACTGCAAGTATTGCTGATTAAATAATTCCCGTGTATTGCAATCAAGCTTTGCAATTCAGCCCCTTCTCCCTTTCAAAATCCAGCCCCAACGGCGCGCCGCCTTCACTACGCATGCGCTCTTCTTGATTGTTTTAAGCCCTTGGCTGTCGATAACTTTAACTTCAGCCTTGGAAAAACTGACTTACAGATTTATAGATTCTACAAAGGTACAGCAAGGAGGTGTCTAACTTTGCATCAGGCATATTACATCAGTGTCATACCATTTCATGGAGGTACAGAAAAGTATAATACTTTTTAAATATGCATTATTCATTAAGCTCACATTTATTGAGAATTGTAGTTCAGTTAAGCGCAGACAACAAAACTAACATACTTGCACATATGTTCATGGATTTCTCCTGAAGCAAAGAAAGGAGCATTTACAGGGATGGAAATAAGACTCCCATTGCACAGCAGTCTGATCCATTCCTGGTTTTACTATGTGTTTGATAAGACACACCCATGCTACACATTGTGGTGAATCAAGCTGGTTATAAAACCTGGAATGGGTGAAACTGAAGGCTCATATGGAATCCTGTATTAAAGCCGACTGCAGGAGGGGTGTTTTCGTGTGAAACTGAACCTCAGTCACCGCAGTTTCAAAGCACAGGGTTTGGAGGTATGCCTTTAACCCTCTCATTGTTCATGAATTATCCTCGAAATAAAATTGTCATGTCAAAAAGATGAGTATTTGTACATCCATAGGGTAAAACAATGTGGCCGTGTGTTTTACTGGACAATACCAGGAATGGAACTTCATTGAGAGAATCATGGAATGCAGCTGCAGCTCAAGAGAACGCATGGGGCGTGTATCTTTGGCCAGAGGTTAAAAAGAATGTGTCAGAGACCTGAAACAAAAACTTAACATGTGTTTATATAACCACCGCCACAAAGGGATACAATATAAGGCTTTGACACTGGGAGCTGCTTTGTAAAGTTACTGACACAAACCTGTTCCTTAGGACACAAGTGTCTTCAAGACAGAGTTGTCGACTTGAACGACCGAATCCCAGAACACTCTTTTGCACTGTGTCAGTATCTCATAGTGTCATATCTTTAATCAGCCAGAAACCAAGGTCTAACATTTTCACAGGAGTACCTATTGTTTCCATATCACTGATTACTGATCGAAAATTGAAATTCTCACACCCAGAGGTTTTCATACAGGTAGCTATATAAAGGATAGAAATGACAAATCATGAGGTGTTCAAATAAATTTGCACACTACTGCATGTAATCCTTCTCATGTTTATATGCATCACAAAAAGACAGTCAGGAATAAATAAATCATATAAGTTTCATCACAATTGGGACAAGTGGTTTCTGGACTTATGTAATGATATCAGACAGACAGGCTGTACATACTGTATTGCCAAATGTATATGCACTCAATAACTTGTGCTGAACAATGTCCCTATATTGAGTATGTGCTAATATTTACAGAGAGTGTGACATACAGAGAGGTTCTAGCGTGGTAGAAATAACTGATCTAAGTAATCGTTTGAGATGTTAAGTAAGGGAAAGTGGGTTACTCTCGGAAGCTTCTTAACATGATAAACAGATATAATAAAGAAAAAACTCAATTTGTAATAAAAGGTCCAAGGCAATGTTATCACAAATAAAACATTTTGTAACAAAGGCAAACAATAGTATGCACTTTAAAACTTTATTGATCAATTGCCGGATTGAAGCATGAAAGATTACAACAGTATTTTCTATATAGAATAATTACTTTACATTAAACTTTACAGGGTTTTTTTTCATATATATATTTATATATATATTTCCAAAAATGTATACATCCACAGTTGCAAGGAATGCTTCTCAAAATGAATATTTAAAAGCACTTTGTAATACAGAGATCGTAGTTTACAAAAAGTACTTCTTCGTTACTAAATCGTACATAATGATATGCAGAACAAGATAGATATAGATATCTTGGGTAAAAGTATTCCAAGCATATATGCAGCGTCTCCTTCTCAAAGCGTTTAACAAGGTTGTGGCAAGTTCTCCAGGCTGGTACTGTAAATGGATTTAGCACTTCGAGACCTTTTTATTCTTAGGAGGATTCAATAGTGCAAGGTAATGGGATCTTTGTCACCAGTTAATAGCTGTTCTGTAGAAGTTTCAAATCCAACGCACTGCATTCAGTCAGTGGTCTTTGAGATCTGAATCTCACCACAGCATCGCATGCCAGATTGAAGGTGGCAGGCTATATCACCATGCAGGTGTAACATACCTATTATAACCATGGACTTCTAAACTTAAAGAACAAATAGCTTCAAAATCTACTTTAATCAGTTTCTTTTGTAGTTCAGTATTGAGGTGTAATCATTTTCTCCATAAGCAAAATTCACTGCTGGCCTTGGGCTGCTAACTGTTCCGGCTTTGATGACCTCCTTCCCTAGTGAAAGAGATCTGTTGCTGGCCCCACCTTCTCTTCAGTGTAAAAACATTACAAACATCAGAACGTTAAAATAACATTTGAAGCTATTTACACAAAGTCAGCTGATCGTAGGCTAGACATTAAAACCTAAGACAGCACTAAATCAAAACAGCAACAAATAAGGAAAAATGAAGGTGAACTAACAGCAAAAACACATCCGAGAAAAAGGTACAATCTATGCCTCATGTCTTAAAAATGACCTTCATGTGGAAATAATGCTACTTCTTACCCAAGCAATTTTACAAGGCAGGGTGTTGGAACTGTCTGTAATAAAGTTGGTTTTCTGTAATACCTAACAAATTCAATACTTACTTCACTGCTGTGAAAATGTACTAATAGCAACTTTACAGTACTTTAAGAGATTTATACTACTTAACCCTTGGGATGAAACCCAATCCAAACACTAAACCTAAAATCACAACACAACAAACAGAAACTCAGTAAAGTGCAAAAACATTACAGCGATTTGCCTTTATCAGTGTGACAAACTGCAGAAAAGGGTGTTTATTTACGCTTGATCAAAGGAAGGCAATCAATAAAAAACAATTTTAATAAGTACGGGTGTATTCATTTCACCCATCTGTTTCAAGACTTCATGTTAAAATCGAAAATAAATCTAAAAGGTGAAGGTTTCTTTAATGAAGCAACACACACACACACGGAATGGAACACTCTCACATGCCAGATTACCAAAACATGACAGGACCCACATTTCCGAGGCACTTTATGGAATAAAAGGGACACTGAAAACATAATCTGCACGTTAAATGTGCTAAAAATCACTTTTCATATTGACTAATGGACCCACAGTGACGTTCCTGCTAATCACGAGAACATGCCTTTAATATAGTGGGTTTTTTTAAATTTATTTTTTATTTTTCTTTACTATTTCCTGACATTGGTTTATGATTGCAATTATTCTGAATTCAGTTGCTCCAGTAGTTGCATGGGGAAGCTGTGGGTGATGTGTACAATTGTACAGAATTTCTGGAAAAAGGAAATCAAAGACAATACTTGAGAACTTAGGAGGTGGCGTTGATAAATCTTTACTATGCTAGGATAAAACACCTGTGGTAAAACATCTGTGGTTCTCTCAGGATTACCCCCTAAAAATCATTGCAACAAAATGATCTAAAAAAAAAATCCAGCTGTGGCTTATCCTGGCACAGCATAGATGAATCAAATCAACACCTTCGCATTGGACGGCATGTTTGCTTACAGGAGGAGCTATGGGAAAAACTAACACAGCTTAATACTCGAGGTACAGAAACCAGGACAATTGCATACAAAGAATGCACATCCAATAGTCGTTTTCATCAGGTATTTTATAGTAGCATAACTTTGGGGATACTACATGGTATAAAAACCTATCAGCCTCTGTGTTTTGGAAGACACTTTAGGAAAGATTAGGTTCAATAAAATGTAAAATAAAACAGTACTTTATAGAACGTTCTTTATGAATGCAAATGGCATGTCTATTCAACAAAACGTGTGGAACATGGAATGGAAGCAAGTACAACATGCTGTTTCACCTCCCTTAACAAATAACTAACCACCTTCTCGTGTTCCCTGGTTAAGTTTGTTTTGGCATAGATTTAAATAAAAGAAGCACAGCACAAACTTACTGAACTATGTTTGTTTAGTTTTTTTTTTTACACAGAACTCCAGTTCTTTACATATATCCAATTAGTGTGAATTTTCAAAACAGCAACAACAGTTTTTTGCAAAGCATCTCCAATCCATGAAGAATCCTTCCTACCCCATGCAACCAGCAGTGCTTTCTTTAAAATGCAAGCTGCAAAATCTGCCATATAAGCCTAGCCTGCATATGTTCTGATGCATTCAAGGCATCTTTGACAGTGTTCTTCCAAACAGTTGTCACAGGGTGGGAAAAGCAAGTCCTTTGAAAAGGTGGATGTTCACCAATGTGTTATTTGTAGTTTAGCAATATCCCAGAGAATGGTTATTACAACCCATTTCAACAGATAGATTTTCTTTTATTTTGGAATCCATGATAAATCCAATATACAGTACATTGATTTTTTTTAAATTATTATAATTATAACTACACAAGGGTCTTCTTTTTGAAGCAAACAAAACTTCAAACCTTTAGAAATGAATAAAAATGTATGTTTAAAGAACCCTCGAGTACATAATGTCAAAGAAATGCATTATTATGAATATTATGTATAGGCATTGGGTT
This sequence comes from Acipenser oxyrinchus oxyrinchus, assembly GCA_030684275.1. Classification (NCBI taxonomy): domain Eukaryota; kingdom Metazoa; phylum Chordata; class Actinopteri; order Acipenseriformes; family Acipenseridae; genus Acipenser; species Acipenser oxyrinchus. The sequence continues at coordinate 46,074 of JAGXEW010000296.1, read as the reverse complement.
TTTCTACTGTTCTGCATTCCTTCTCTATGTAACCCGTGGTCATTACTACTTTCAGGCTTTCACTGTTGTGTTATAGACTGCAAAACACTGGGAGGAAAAAAAGAGGTTTGTTTTCTCTTTAATTTGGTATCCTCCTGTATTTGATTACATCAATTTTCAATGCTGTCAAATGGTTATAATAATAAATAAATTACAGTTTCAACAACTTAAAGCTAGCATAATAAGCACTCTGCTTTTAGATATTTTTAAAAGTATTTGGTAAGGGGAGTGGGGAAACCAAGGCTTGTTAGCTGGAACTCACAAGACTACTCAGGGTCTGGAGAGTTTCAAATTCACAGTCTAGACCATAGCCAATTTCTCTCAAACGGACAAGAGAATCCAGGTCTGGCATTCCCCCATGCAGGCAAACCGCTTCTGTGCCTTGCTAAGTCCCAGCTACCCTGTGCTGCCCGTCTGCTGCAGAGATCTTAAACACAAGCCCGATACGCAGGAAGAACCTCCGGAGGACTGTTCGTAACTCAGGGATCAGGTCAAACTGCATGACTTCACACAGGTAGGGGTAGTAGCAAGAGGCATGCTCTTTGAACTGGGGACAAAGAATCAGAAATGCAGGAGGTTAAATAATCAGCATACAAACAAAGACACTCTTGAAAATCAGTTGGTTTGGATTTATGTGCCCCTTTGGGATTAAATATTGAATTTAACTTAAAATAAAATAAATAAGTAACAGACATATCTCGTTAACGGCAGCAATTAACTGAACTGGCCCATCACAATGCAATTAACAGCAGGAAAGCTTGCATGGAATTTGCATGGAACAGTGCATTTGCTCAAAGCACATTTTGCAATTTGAGTATATCGCTTTACTCAAAGACCGAAGAAGCTGTCTCTTTTGCGTTTCACTCTTTGTTTGTTTGATATTTTCCATTTTGCAATTTGAGTTGTTTTTTTTTTTTTTTTGGTAGACATTTTTGTGGGGGGCATTTCAACAGACGGCTAAGCTAAAAACTGCAGCCATTCAAATCATTAAAAGAGGACCCTTTCTTGGCACATTGTGCTGAGAGAAACACACCACAAGAGCCTCCCCTTTTAGAGGTTTGATATTTGTAACTTTGGAGCCCAATAGGTTCTTTCTGAATGACCTGCACAGTGGCGGATGTTTATTCGCTGATTAGAGCAGCTGAACAGACCTCAGCCTCTTACCTTTTCATTGCTCATCTTTAGCGTTTTGGTGAGAAGCAGCAGCAGGAGGTTGGTCCAGGCCTCCCTGTGGCTTTCAGAGGTCAGTGTGATGAAGTACGATAGAGCTTCACTGCACACACTGTGGACAGGGGAAATCAGGGCAGTCAGACTTCTACGAACAAAGTCAAACAAACTTTGTCCCTTTCAATCTGGATCTATTTTGTTCTTAACAATGAAGTAATGAGCCATCTTTATCCTTTACTAAATGAGTTGTAACCAATGCATTAAAATATGAGCTTTATTAACCCCCTCCCTCCTTTAATGTGCAGAGAATCTCCTTGTTCTTTTACGTTGAATCAGGTTATGGTAATATCTGAAAAGCAACGGTATAGATAAACGTCTGCAGTAACTTTACAGAAACCCTTAAATCAAAACTCAAGGAACTCATTTCAATGAGTAATGAACGCTGAGCTTACCTAAGGAGGCGAGTTTGTATGTCCTCCCAAGAATCCTTGAGATTTTCATCCATGTACATTCGAACAGAATACGCAAACAGCAAGCCAGGCTACTAGTCTCCTGTTTCAATAGATTGGGCTTGGATTTCCCTTTGAAACCTGGGAAAAGAGATGGAGGTTTAGAAGCCTGATTCATCAGGTCAGATTCCAAAAAAGGCAATCATCTTGGACACTTATTAGTACATTGGCAAATTTATTTTATTCGTCATGAGGATAAAAGCAAGGACTTTTAATTTCTTGCATGTTGTGCACAGTTCCCATTATCTCTATGCACAAATCAGAAGGCTAAATGTACTCTACAAGTTGTGAGCATCTGAGGGCAGCAGAAAATTTTTGTTTGGAAGAGGAAAGAAACATCAAGATCCTAAATGTACACAGCAATCTGAAATCAGATTCAATTCTGCAAAACTACAATCCCTGTTTTCACCGATAGTTAAGCATTTGAAATGCGTGGTTTACCTGCTCTCCAAAGCGCAGTCCTCTGTTCACTATTGGAGTTGAATGCCTTTGCGAAGGTATGAGACTCCAAGAGGCTGTCCAGCAGTTTGAAGAGGTGCGGAGAGGACATGTACCTGTACATGCCTTGATCCTGTGAGTCAATGTAAATGTCTGCATCAAGAGCATCCCTCTGAAAACACCAAGAAAGCAAGATTTTAAAAGCAAATTGTTAAAAAAAAAAAAAAATCAGCACTATTCAGAATATTATAAAACAGAAATCTCCAGGTCCAATTCAATTTAAAAAAGGCTGCTGTGTTCAGTGATATGTGGCAGGTCGAGGCATCAAATAATGGGGCACATCCTGCTAGGAGTATCGCAATAGGGTTAACAGATTCAGCACTCTGTTTAACCCGCTATCTGCCTTGAGGATGGATCACATCACTTTGAAGAACAATAACGGGTGAAAGCACAACAGCAATTCAAATAACCCTTTCACTTTATAACCCTGCATTTCCAAAATATCAAACCATAGAGCTTAAAATGGCAGTCTATGAGCAAGGAATAATGAGGGTGAAAGTGTATAGGTATGATCGTTCCCCTGATGCACTTCTCAGTACTACTAAACCCCTGTTTACCTGAGCAGCTGCCATGTGTTCTCGTCCTCCTTCTTGCTGGTTGCTGGGTAGAAGACAATGTTGTCAATGGTCTGTATCAGCTCCAGCTGCACAACGCATTTGATGAGGAGGCCAGAAAACAGCTTGTTATCTGCGATTTCTAAACTCACACAAAAACACGAAAAACACAGCATGCATGTCAGGAACACACATATAGCCTGCCAATAATAGAAATTAGAACAAGGAAACCTTGTGAACAAGAAACAACCAGCAAGAGAACAGAACAGATCAGACTCCACCCTCAAGAACTCCTGCAGATCACTGTACCCTCAGACTCCACCCTCAAGAACTCCTGCAGATCACTGTACCCTCAGACTCCACCCTCAAGAACTCCTGCAGATCACTGTACCCTCAGACTCCACCCTCAAGAACTCCTGCAGATCACTGTACCCTCAGACTCCACCCTCAAGAACTCCTGCAGATCACTTTACCCTCAGACTCCACCCTCAAGAACTCCTGCAGATCACTTTACCCTCAAACTCCACCCTCAAGAACTCCTGCAGATCACTTTACCCTCAGACTCCACCCTCAAGAACTCCTGCAGATCACTGTACCCTCAGACTCCACCCTCAAGAACTCCTGCAGATCACTGTACCCTCAGACTCCACCCTCAAGAACTCCTGCAGATCACTTTACCCTCAGACTCCACCCTCAAGAACTCCTGCAGATCACTTTACCCTCAAACTCCACCCTCAAGAACTCCTGCAGATCACTTTACCCTCAGACTCCACCCTCAAGAACTCCTGCAGATCACTGTACCCTCAGACTCCACCCTCAAGAACTCCTGCAGATCACTGTACCCTCAGACTCCACCCTCAAGAACTCCTGCAGATCACTTTACCCTCAAACTCCACCTCAAGAACTCCTGCAGATCACTGTACCCTCAGACTCCACCCTCAAGAACTCCTGCAGATCACTTTACCCTCAGACTCCACCCTCAAGAACTCCTGCAGATCACTTTACCCTCAAACTCCACCCTCAAGAACTCCTGCAGATCACTTTACCCTCAGACTCCACCCTCAAGAACTCCTGCAGATCACTGTACCCTCAGACTCCACCCTCAAGAACTCCTGCAGATCACTGTACCCTCAGACTCCACCCTCAAGAACTCCTGCAGATCACTTTACCCTCAAACTCCACCCTCAAGAACTCCTGCAGATCACTGTACCCTCAGACTCCACCCTCAAGAACAAATTCAGATCACTCTACTCTTAGATTCTATCCTCAAGAACATATGTTTTGAGCAGTTTGGGTGCCAGTATCCATTTTCCAGTAGGAAAGTTATGTACAATATACAGTATATACATTAGTATTATTAAATGAACAGACAAAATACACACTAGCATATTCTAGAAAACAACTGGCACCATTTAAAAGTCTATTGTTGGAATCGTATTTAAAACAACAAAGCACAATATACACACCACATTGGATTTGTTCAATAGTCCAGATTATAACAGCAACTTACTTGCATATGATTTTCCTTTCCAGGTTTCATCGCTGGCATTCGAGACCTGACTCTGACCTCTTTCTGAAGGATTTCTGTCGAAACTGCACAGAGACTGACGGTCTATTTCCACGTCCTACTTAATTCAAACAGAAAGTAAATTAAACAGGAGGCCTTTATACTCCATCTGAATGGTGTGGAATTATGGAAAATGAAAATAAACTCATACACTGGCAACTTTGTAGATGCTTAATGTTTTTGTAAAATAAAAATCCCAGAATTCAAAGCCCAATTCAACTAAATTCAACCCAATCGTTTAACCAGAAAAAAGTACAGCTTTGGCCAAAAGTTTTGCATCCCCTAGAATTTTAGGATTGAGACAATTTAACAAAATACATGAACATAATTTAGTTATTTCATTAAACATCTTGTAATCAAATAAATGATATCACAAAAGTCTACCGAAACCATAATTGTAGTACAGTATTTCAGGTTAGATTTCAAAAGTCACTTTTTCCATTTTGGCAGTTTTTCATTAAGTACATGGAAAACTACAAAGCGGTATGTAATTCAATATGTTAACGTAACATTATTCAGCAAGTTTCAATTGACTATGAAGCAAAATGAGTTCATTCTATAGGGGAAAACCTTTGGCCATAGCTGTACAAAATAAAGCCAGAAATCAGAACCCCTCCTAATACACCACGCAGTTAATATAAGATTCAAAAGGGTGTATTATTGGAATGAATACTTACAGTGTGTCTATCCACTAGCTCCTCCTCTTGTCCTGCAGGTCTCCAGGTTAACAGGCTGGGTAAGGAAATACAAACTGCAAACGTTAGGAAGCTGTACGCTGCCATTCCACCCAGTAATATGAAGCACAAGTATTTAACTGTGGGCTTACGTATGGGGGATGGTGGTCTTGAAGATTTCAAGCATGCAGGTGCAGGTCTGATCCCACACCCCTGGGCTGAATTTCTCTCCATTCAGAATCACCAGGTTTTCTAAACAATTGGTACCTGATCGGGCAAGCTGTTCATTATCTGTGAATAAAAGGGGCTTCTTTATTTATTTATTTATTTGCTTGCATGTTGCATGAGTGACAGTCCAGCACATAACAAGAGGACCGTGTGTGCTGGATGCAATGGGATATATGTTTATAACGGTTCAGCGGTTACCTCGAATCAAATTGGCAGTGCATTTCTCTGTGTGAGGCCCATGAGCGAAGCAAGAGAGTGGAAGAGAAGTGCACTCTCAACTTGATTACAGGTAGCCATCTAACACTTAGAAACATATTATAAGTCATTAAATAAACAACAGATCAAAACCTGATACTAAAGTACTTCATCTGTTTTATAAATTAATAAGCAGTATCTTGAATTTTGCACAAATATTAACCTTTGTCAGTCCTATATCTATCTATCTAGATATCTATCTATCTACATACACACACTGGTAAATGGAAAGCAGATGGCCTTGACAGGTAGACAATCATGTGTGTACTATTCATGTAGATCACAAGCATACTTGCCTTGTTTTACACACCACTGCAACTGTGCAAATACATCAGCAAGGAGGATATCGCTTAACGGCTCATAGAAATGAGTAAAAACATCACAGATAGCATACAGTGCGTGGTTACAGGTTGTTGTCATCCATTCTGTCTTCTAAAAGCAGAACACACACATATAGAATATATTAGAGCACTGTAACAATCTCAATCCAAGACAACACATAAGGAAACTGAAACGGATGTTATATCTTCAGATTACCAGCAGCTCACGTTGAGAGCAATGTTAATAAAAGAAAGCCACATGTGCAGCATGGGCGTATGGCAGCGTGCTTGAAATTGGTCACAATATTTACATGCAACATATTTTAATTTGTATTTGCCATTTCATATGGAAAGGAAGTTGCGTGGATTCAGCTGGTCTGATACAGTAAAAGACAGTCGTGCACGAAGTGTGCACGCTGTCTCAAGACACCTGGGCTTGCCTGTTAGTGGCTTCAATGGCAATCAAAAAAAGTTTCACAAGTCAAACGACTGGACCCCTCTGAGGAGTAATTATTTTAGGGTATCTAGCCAGAGGAAGAGCCTGTTAACTCCTAGAACAAAAACACAACAATGGGATCTCCAGTCTCCAGGAATTGGAGTTATCCATTACAGCTTGGTATGTTGAAGAGATTTCTGTGAAACATTACCTCGGTTTGCTGACAGCTTGGTATGTTGAAGAGATTTCTGTGAAACATTACCTCGGTTTGCTGTTCAGGAAGCTTCATATTGTCAAAGATCCTGAACACAATCCTGAAGAGATCTTCCCACCAGTGTTTCTCAAAAGTGTGTCCGTAGCTCTTCATAATCTCAAACATTACAGTAAGGCCCCTATGGACAAAAGGATGATTCAGACAGCGCTGTGATATGCAGCGTACAGTGCACAGAATCGTTACACAAACAAAAGTATTCTTACCTTGTTCGAATATCTAGCTTGCAGCGGTTTATAATGCAGGAGAGTTCAAATAGGACTGGAAACCATCCTCGCACCCAGACTCTGTCTCCTGGTGCTACATTCATATCATCACTGGTGTATTCTCTCAGTGCCTGTCATGAGGAGGTGAAGAAACAGGAAGACTGTCCAGTGAAAACTGCACTCATTCACTTGCAATTGAAAAAACTGAAAATCTGTTTTGGGTTACTGGCTGGCAAGAGCAGGCGATTGCTATGGTTTTGGCAGTGCAATTACATTTATCAACATGTTTCAAAAGTAGAAGAACAAAAACCCCATCATACAGTCCCAATCCATGTGCATTGTTCTGAACTCAACATAACACTGGGTCGTGGTTGTAAGCATTGAATGTTACTAACCTGCGGTCTTTCGGACACGTATTTAGCACAGTGTCGGATCAGTCGGATTGCCTCCATGCTGGTGTCAGGGAATGCAGCATTGCAGACAAACTCAGACAGACATTTCACTGCATCCTGGAACGAATCTATTGCAGCTGCAAAATGATTCTGAAAGGTGCTCACTGAAAGCCAGACAGAATAGTAAACACGTTAGAAAGAAATATAAACCACTTGAAAGCACATTGTACAATTTAAAACATTTCTACAGGATGAGCAAGTACGATTGCTCTCATATCCTGGATACAAAACTCAATACAAACATACAGAGTGAAAACCTATCAAAAGCTCTTTATTATTATTATTATTATTTGTTTATTTAGCAGACGCCTTTATCCAAGGCGACTTACAGAGACTAGGGTGTGTGAACTATGCATCAGCTGCAGAGTCACTTACAATTACGTCTCACCCGAAGACGGAGCACAAGAAGGTCAAGTGACTTGCTCAGGGTCACACAATGAGTCAGTGGCTGAGGTGGGATTTGAACCGGGACCTCCTGGTTACAAGCCCTTTTCTTTAACCACTGGACCACACAGCCTCCTCTTTATCAGTCAAACCAAACACTGTACATACTTTATTTAACTTTAAGGGAATGTTTGAAGGCAAATGGTGAGACGATAAAAGATTAACTGTATTAAAACTAGCAATAAAACAACTTAACTACTGCATCCAAGCTGCTAGTTTTGTAATGGTACTGCAGTCCTCGTGCTCCAAGCTGTTACTTGCTAGTTTGTAATGGTACTGCAGATATCCTCCCAGCCGTTCAGTCTGAAGGATAGTTACCGACGATGTGGCGGTGGTCTGGAACGCCAGTTCCACGATGGTCTCGTCGTGGTCCGATGCTGCCTGGTGAAACACTGAGAAGATATTCTTCCAGCCTGAACGGATGTTCACAGCCTGAGAGTTTACCATTTGAGCAATGCAGCGAATCACCATGTCGCGGATCGTTGGAGATCTACAAGACACAAGACGTTTTTAAACACTAAACCTTGATTACCAAAAATGTTTTTTTTAAATCGTGACCTCTTTTCATGTTGCTTTTACCAGAAAATGACAGGGTTGCCTAAAGACCCTGACAAAATCATATTTCAGGAGGAGGGTTAAAAAACATCTCTCACTTATTTTTCTTCATGATGTGTTCAAAGGGCCTCATGAAATCCTTTTGGAATCTAAAGTTTGCCAGCTCTCCTTTTTCCAAGAATTTCATTGACAGCTGCCTCAACGAGTCCACAGCAAAGATTGCAACATCTTCGTTAGGGTTACATCCAACCTGAGAGATTAAAAACAGCAAGATGGTGCAGTAATGTTCTTTATTTTAACCTGGATAAAATACACATCAATTACAGAGGAATGATTCATCTGTATGTTAAATTGGGCTTGGGGCTAGTCTTAGGGTAAATAAATTAAATAACAAAATCGTGTGGGAATATTTGATAAGATTTGTATTTGGGATCAGAGCCTGGTTAACAAAGTGTCACCAGATGCTCTGCTGGCTTTGAATCTGAACACTTTCAGAAAAAAATTACTCATAACAGTCAAAAAAACAGTCGTACCTTATTGAAATGATCTCCAATCACTTGCCAGATTCTGGACCACTGCAGCCTGATTCTGTTCATGTTGTAATAGGAGATCTCGACAATCTTCTGCAAGCTGAACATGCGAGGATGGTGAGGAGAAGCCAGCTCATCCATAGAGACGGCACACAGCCAGCGCACAAAATCAACTGGAAACAGACAAGGGAACGTCAGGAACATCCGCACCAAGCACCACATTACAGCATCTACAGCCATGGCCAAAGGTTTTGCATCACCCTATAGAATTAACTAATGTTGCTTCATAAAATTGAATTAAACCTGCTGAATAATGTTACGCTAACATATTGAATGACATACCGCTTTTTAGTTTTCCATACATTTAAAGAAAAACTGAAAAAAATTGAAAATCGAACATGAAATACAATACTACTATTATGGTTTCCGGTAGACTTTTGCGATATAATTATGCATTTTCTTTGATTACATGATGTTAAATAAAATATCTAAAATTATGTTTGTATAGTTGTTTTTTTTTAAAATTATGTCTCAGTCCTAAAATTATAGGTGATGCTAAAGTGCTAAACTTTTGGCAATAGCTGTACATACAGATACGCATTATTCTACCTTATTCACTTAGAACATCTCAAGATGAGTCATTTATATCCTTTATATCCTTTATATACTTACCTGCATGAAAACCTGTGTGAGAATTTCAATTTCCACCCAGTAATCAATGATATAGAAACAATAGGCACTCTTGTGAAAACGTTAGACCGCTTTGTGCTTTAATTAGGCATCTTAAACAACTTCTAAAAGTTGCCTATTTTGACAATTGTCCAAGATTTTCAGTTCCAGTGGTTTGATTTAATATGCACAACAAATGAAAACTACAGAAGCAATGGGGTGCGCTAATACATGTGCACACCACTGTAGGTCGTTATACATTTTGAAATAAATACATACCAATTGCGTTTCCATCAAGTCTTGTTGATCCAGTAAATATCCTGAAGTTAGAAGCACAGATATTACAGTATTGTAAAATGCTGACTGCTTCATATTCTCTTTGGTATCAACTAGCTGTTACAGTGCTAGAAAAATCTTTATTTAAAAAAAGAAATCCTGTATTGTAATGCTATAAGAAATTCTTTACCTGTCGACTGCAACCACCACACTCTGGGAGCTCGTTTCTCCGACTGATTCCTGGATACTGGCCATCTGCTTTTGTCAGGTCCACCTCCAACTAAATTGCCTAAAAAAAAAAAAACAACAATACACTGAGTTCAAAATAAACTTTACAGGAAAATATAAAAGTCTTAGCATGTAAAGTGCTAACACTAGTTTATTTTCTAAGTGTTGACATTTAAGATGGGTGCTTAGTTTCTATTATTTTGTTTTACATGACGTTCAGGTCAATAGATTGTAGATATACCTAATCCATAGTGCTAGAAAGTAGATTTAATAAAACCCCAAAACTTACGTGCATCCAAAACTATGTCTTTCCCAATATCTTCAATTGTGAAGATATTGAGAAAGACTTCCAATCTAAGGTTTGTCATTTAATTTATTATGTGTCCTTTAGTACAGAGGTGGCCAACCCTGCTCCTGGAGAGCCACAGCTCTTAATTACTTAAGTGAACCAATTATTTTCTTCATTGGTTAACACTAAATAAAAAGTCCAGGTCTTTAGCCACTGATGACAGAAAGATACCCAGAAAGCCTGCAGGAACAGGGTTGGCCAGCCCTGCTTTAGCAATTCTAAAAGTCTGTTCCATACCTAACCCTAGTGGCATGAAGTCCTCGCTTCCAGAAGGGAAGCCCCTGATGCTGCCCTGTCTCTCCCTTGTGACACCAGAGATATAGCGCGTCTTCACTCCAGTTCCTATTAGCTGAGCCAATTCAAGCTGGCTGATGCACTTGAGAATCTAAAACAAAAAAAACCCAACAATGTCAAACATACACAACCTTCATCAAGCATTACAATGGTGTCACCACCACCTACACCCATAGCATGGGGAATAAAACCCATGCATTGTTTCCACGAAATCGGAGAAGTGGTTCCAAAATACAGCCTTCAATTACTCATTAAGGAATTATGTGGTTCATGCAAAGTTTAAAATCCAGAGTTTTGAAGATTCGTAGCCCAAGGATCTGAACTCACACAAAAGTAGGCCAAGATGATTTTCCTTGTAAATCCATGCATCTCTAGCGGCATGATTACCGCCCACTTTCACAAAATTGACTTGAGCAAATCACGACATGAGCAATGCTGCTGACAATATGCAAATAAATAAATCCTAACAGAATTCTGCCTCCTACTTTTAATTAAAATAAGGGCCCTTCCTTCTCCTTTTACCTCATGCCAGGAGTTCCCCAGGTAGTTTCCATCAGTGTGGGCCACAGTGATCAGTGTTTTAATGGTGTCTATGTTCTTCTGCTTCATCTCTGTGATGCTGGAACTGGCTGTGAGCAGAGTGAAGCGAGCCAGAGCCTGCACATAGGCATCTCTCTCAAGCTGAGATTTAAAAATTAAAAAACAGCATATTACTTAGGCAGCATGCTTTAGAGGTGCAACCACAGATAGTTCACTGTATATACAGTATTCAAAGCACACATTGAGGCACATCAATGATAGATTCTGTGCCTGATTCAGTGTGTTTGGTATATTCAGCGTTGATCAACACAGGATGTCAAAACGCTTTACTAACACAGAGGGAAAAACTACAAACCAGTAATGTCTGTCAGTGTTATACTTCATTTAGCTTCTTTTAGTTAAGGGTGCTTATGAAACAATCTACAGTATAAACACCAGCATATCAGAACATCACTCTTTAAAAGGCCCAATACCGCATACAAAAGCTCTTTCACATGAGTTTGCATAATCTACAATAAAATACAATATTTACTGTGCATGCATGCTCATTGGCTTTAAAAGATGCTGATCAGTCAACAGAAAACCAACAAGCCAATCCAAAGTGAGTGCTTACCTGCATGCTGAATATACAAGCTATCCGAATAGCACACGAATCCCTTCCAGACACAGCGGCGCAACCTCCTGATCATCGCAGTCCTGCAGCCCCACGCTGAAGGCAGCCAGCAGCGGGGTCCAGGCCAGCTGGGAGAGAAGCACACACACAATGCACTGCAGCACGGGCAATGCTTTTCTGACACTCACAGTTATATGCACAGTACCTAAGGTTTTGAAATCCATTTTCCAGCACTTTACTAGTGTTAGCAGCATTTTGCAGATGCACGTCTGATACATTTCGATTACAGTGTGTTTTCTATTACATATATTCAACCTTATATATTGAGCAGCTATGAGTATTATAGAGAAATCTCCATGGTGCTCCAGATCTTTAGAACGCCCCATACTTCTTTGTTTTACAGACCATTTCAACGTAATTCATATACCTACATCTTGATAATCTGATAAAGGGCTTGGACTCATTTTACAGCCAATGAACTGCCTACTGTAGCCTAGTTGTCTAGCCAGGCCTTATACACTGCACAGGTTGACCATGCCCAAGGCCACAGGGCTCAGCTGCCTCATCTGCATCCATCCTCTCACCTTGAACATGGGCGGACGTGCTCCAGGTGAGTTGCGCTGGTGAGCGGAGCCTGTGCATGGCTTACTGCTTCCATCAGAGCTTTGGCTGTTTTGGCCATTTGTTCCATCTCCAGGTTGTACAGCAGCCTCCTCTGTTTCTCAGTTGGAACATCTGCAGAACACAGCAAAACTCAGGTAAAGAAAGAGATGTTCCAATGCAAGGTTAAGCACCATTTTGTTCAAAACCATTCAAACCTTTCCAGGTGATTATAACTATTTTTAGTTTCCGTCTTGTTTTATTACTGTAATTAGGGATACTGGTACGCTGTTTTTAAGTACACTGTACCACTCTACAGATTGACTATAGCTGACAAGTCAATTCCTGTCCAACAGCACAGGAAGTGTTACAGGAAGAAGGAATCCATCTAGTCAGCAATCTACAGCTTTGCAGTAAAACACAAAATACCCAATAATCTTCTGCACAAGAAAAAGGTCATAATGTTAATCGATCAATGGCGGGTAGGACAGTTGATTTTAAAGCCGTAGTCCTCACTCCTTCACACTTGATCACTGGTATTCACGGTGTTGTCAGTGTTGTTTTAATGCTCACTCTGCTTGCTGTTCTTCGGTGTGATGGAATGCTCTTTGGAATCCTTCAGTGCTATTTTCTTGCCAGCTATTTCATCGTAGATAGCAGACAGGTTCTCCTCTGGGAGGTCTTTGCTGTCATTAATTCCTCGGTTCATTTTGATGTACTGCTCCTTGGTCATTTTATTTTTCACCTGGGTATTGAAGAGAACTGATAAGTATATCCCTATACAAACATGTGTCATGTACTGTAGATCACAACAAAGTGCTTAATTACGCTTTAGATGTATTCAACTTTATAAACTATATAGAAAAACAGTTTGTAAAAGCTGTAAATAAAAAAAAACTACAGCAATCAGTATCTCCGTGACCTACATCTACAGTGAAATATGCTTACCAATTTCACAACAATTTAATAAGCAGTTCCATAGATATATGTAAAATGTAACTGCACCACATATACCAATAAACCCCCTAGAATTTAGCGAAGGGATACATTGTATATCTTGTTGTGGTTTACTAAGACATTGCAGTGGAATAAAATGAAGAGTTAATTAAGTGGTTCGTTAGGTTTTTGTAGCAGACTTGCTTGACCTCACGTAGACAATCTTTGACCTTCCAGTTTTGTTACAGCCAAGTCCTTATGCTGAATTCAAACCTCTGATCAGGTCCTACATTACTTCTATTAAACCTGGACTGGATTGGCACTCCAGGAGTAGCCTGTCCCTGATCTAGAGCCAGTGAAAACCACAGCATGACAGCAGGATAGAGAACTGCACTCTGTTTGAAAGCAGCGCAGCTGGGCAGGAGGAGTGTCTCTCTGGTATATTCAGTGCATGTCTCACCTGGGGGCTGTGCAGGTCGGTGGTGAGCATGATGATGGAATACGCCAGCACGTAAGCAGTATCTGCACTCGCAAATAGGGTCTGCCTGTTGAGGGGGGAACAAAAACATTATACTTGGGATCCTAAAAGTTGAACTTATTCAAATGCAAATCACTTTGGTTGGTCTGATTTCTGAGTTTAAAGTGAAGACATCGTCAAAGTGTTTCAGAATTTCAGGGATGTCACCTGCATTGCAAATATAAGTGCCTGGTTTCACAAAAGTGGGTGCTGCATGTTGCAGGCGTTTCTGATATTATGCCACAGCTCAGTAGAGGTGCAGGATAGTAACGCTAAACACTTTGCAAAGCACAGAGCACCAGATGCTTTAGGACCTCTATACAGCATCAGTAATAGATTTACCCTGATTGCACTCTAGATATCTCGCAGCAAATTTCTCCATCAGTCTGTCTATTTTCTGAGCTTCTCCTGGGAGGCGAAAACCTTCAAGGAACATCCTCAGAGCCGACACGAAATCCTTGCCACAGAAATCGAGCTGGTCCACATAGGAGTACATGACCTCCTTGTTGAACTTGATATTCTCTCCGAGGAATTCTCCCACCTGGGTCTGGGGAGCATTATTAGTGCATTAGACTTATAGCCATACTGAGAATGAACCCTGGAGTGTTAATGCTCCCATAAGGGTGCTTCCTCAACATGAAAACACATTAGCTTGGTGCACTTAAGGGAGGAGCAACACCCAAGTGCTGTTTGTGAACAGGGCTTTAAAACAGTGTTGGTAAAGAACTAGCATTATTTATATTAACCACACATGGCATGGGAGGTTGCACTCTCTGAAGAAAACTCTACAGCACTAGTTTAGGTTTATTACGTGTAATACATACTTTATATCCAATGGCATACCATTACACAGCTCTTAAAACCCGTGTCATATGAAGAAATACCAATAGGTGCATATGTCCCACAAAATATCACAGATAAGTCTACATCTACATGCACATTGACAGACAGAGAGTCAGATTCAAGATGTAAATATACAGGGCAGCAGTGTGGAGTAGTGGTTAGGGCTCTGGACTCTTGACCGAGGGTCGTGGGTTCAATCGCTGGTGGGGACACTGCTGCTGTACCCTTGAGCAAGGTACTTTACCTAGATTGCTCCAGTAAAAACCCAACTGTATAAATGGGTAATTGTATGTAAAAATAATGTGTAAAAAAATGTAATTGTATGTAAAAATAATGTGATATCTTATAACAATTGTAAGTCGCCCTGGATAAGGCGTCTGCTAAGAAATTAATAAATATAATAGTATAAGAGTATTAATCATGCATTTATACACAAGAATAAATGCAAAAAAAAAAAATAGGATCTTTATCAATCTATACAGTGGCAAACCGAAATACATCTGCAAAGCCAAACATTTATTTCTTTCAGGGCTTGTTTATTGTATTGATGATGCTAATAAGGGAAAATACCAGCGGGACTGTCATAGAGTTAAAGGGCGTCTGTTTAGATTTTTAGATGTCCCACTTTTTAGATCATTCCGTAGACTATAATTTGTAACTATTTTCTGAAATTACATACTGTGTCTAGTCGTTCTTCCTGGTGAAGGAACTGGGCAATGTCTTCTGGCGTGACTCCCAGCATGCCCTGCTCCTGTAGATACTGTACACCTCTCTTTGGTTTCTTATTAAACCTGTTCACACAGAGAGATAGAAGATGGGTTTCAATAACAGTCAGTCAGTCATGAAAAGCCTTGACAGGACCAGGTATTTATATACCAGTACGAATGTCAGAGCGCTACTGGCCTCTTGCAGGTGTTTGCTTGAGCTCACCAGGCGATGAGGAGAAAGAGGGCCTGCAGGTTTTACTCTAACCCTTTCTGAGAGCTGCACCTTATTCATCAGTCACTAATTAAAAAGGTTTTCAAAAATACTTTTGCAATAAACAAAAAAACATGCAGAATCAATTTTATTGAATTGTATAATTACTTTTTACAGGATTACAAAGCATTGTGGAACTAAATGGTAGAAATGTACTCCAACTCTGCAGCTTTTGCAAAAGCACATGGCTATGTTATCCTTAAGCAACACACCCCAGGTAATGCTCCTTGAAATCAATGACACAAACAGCTGTTAAATAAGAGGCAAGTGCATGACCCGCTGCTGCTTGTCATGACGATATGCAACTGAGCTTGCAGCTTCCCCAGGATAATAAACCCACTGTGACAGTGCAGTAGACAGGACTCACAGTTCAATGCCATGCTCTATGATCTCCTTCTGCTGCTTGATGACCTCGTACTGCTCGGGATCGTCTGCCAGGGAGGCCTGCGTGCTGGTGCTGCCGATGCCCGAGGACACCGTGGAGTCCAGGGAGCTGGCACTGTCCCTCCTGGCCAGCACTTCCAGGATTTTACTCTCTGTGCTCTCCTGCTCGGGGGCTTCTCCTGGCCTGGGGAAGGGAACGCGGAGGAGGAGGAGGAGGAGATGCCGTTTCACTACTAAGCCAGCCACGTCACGGCAGACTCCCTTTGCAGCGCAGTTTGAGCAGAGCAGTTTAAGTGATTTAGGGATTGGTTTGACTTATGCCTAAGCAGGAGGGGCCACAGCTGGATAGATCATTTTATAGCACTGAGGAATCAATCTGTGTTATCACTACAAATGAGTTGATGCAATATAAATGGATTCACTGGTACTGTAAAATAAAATCCAGCCGTTGCTTATCTTGGCAGCATATTCAGTACGTTGATCAATGAAGTCCCTTAGTTTCTATTAAGTTTGACTTTCTTTTAAGATTTACTGTGAGCTTGTCATACCTGGCTTTGGGTAAAACAGAACTGACACAAACTGCTAAGCAAGTCTTATTTCTACCCCTTCACATACATTTAAAATATACGGGCAACTGAAGGCCCCATGGGAAATTTTGCAGTGTGATATTTCTCCCCCTAATATTTATTTATGAAACAGAAATGTTTTATATAAAAAAAGGTTTCACCCATTCCAGGTTTTAATGCAAACCGGATTAGCCACAGTGTATTGGTAACACGCTCAGGTTTGCCTTATTAAAAACTCATAGCAAAACCAGGAATGGATCAAACTGCTACACAACGGGAGCCTTATTTCCATCTTTCCACCTTTAAACACATCTGCACAGTGGAATGTAAATCCCCAGACCATCTTATAAGTCAATAGGAAATAATAATGAAAGGTATATTTAAAATCCCACCACTTCTTGTAAAGTGTCCTGATCGTTAGGTCACATGTTACCTTAGTGAGTACAATCAAGGCACCAGGTTCTTACCAAGATTGGCCTGAAGATTGGGGTTTACATAGAGGTCTTTACTCCACTCCACCATACACTTCAGTACAGAAACTAAGCACTCAAGACCTTTCTTCCATAAGCTTAATTCCTGCAAAAATTAAAAATAAATAAATTAGACTGCTTTTATGCTCTTTAATAAACCAGATGAATAAATGACACCCTTCTCTGTTCCTTTCAGTATAATCACCTTGACTAGCCTGTGATAAAGGAGGTATTGAGCAGCTGACATTGATCTGTTGAAAAGGCTGGCAAAAGCCATCTCTCAAAACATGTGAACAGTACATGCTACGAGAAGTGGTGTAGCAGCTGTCGTGAGTCCAAAAGGAGGCAGGGTAACATTTTAATAAAGATACACGGTTGTCAGAATTTATGATCGCCATTATTATTCATTTTTATTTTGGACAAATAGTATCAATTGAAAGTTAGTCAAGTACTTACTTAACTAGTAGCAGTAAATGTGTGTATTCATTTTAGATTGCTACCGAGATAGATTAAAAAAAGTAAATTGAAAAATATTATCTGAATCAAATATTAATGGTCTTGACATTGCTTTTGAGAAATTGGCTTCAACCCATTGTCCTTTTTATTTAATACTGATCCTGGCTGTCTCAATGCAATGTATTTTTGTCTTATTTTAACCCCACCCATGTACTTCGATTCTTCTCATTTCTCTGCAGTAAAGACACTGAGTGCTTAGAGATTTATAGCTACAAACCCTGAACTGTTTACACAGACAGTAATATAGATACAGCTCATTGCTTCTCCATCTAACTCACCCTTATATGTTACGGGCTACTGGATGACCAGCGTGGCATCTGTTCTGCTTCCAGTACAGTACATACCTGAAGAGGAGTCATGCCAAGCTCATGTCCACTTCTGCCCTGAGCAATTTTTGACAGATCATTCACAAGCCGTTCAAAGATGTTAGCAGCATTTAAATCACAATCGTAGTTTACATAAATATCAACAACACACTGGGCATCTGCAACGAGAAATAAAAGTTACAGATTAAAAATGACATACGTGCACATTCATTACAGACCCATTCAATGTTAGTCAGGGGAAACTTTGTTTTCAGTCTTTAGAAATCAAGCTAGAATCATTTTGGACCCAGCGATTTCTCAGGTACCAGGAGGAGACCCTTACACGAGGTGAACTTTAGTTGCTGGATAGAGACAACACCAGTAAGGGATCTGAACTGAAACAATCACAGAAAACAACTGTGTGCCGACTGCAAAGACAGCATCTAAAAGTGTGGGGACTTCTCACCATCAGTAATGGAACTTAAAACAACAGACCACACCCGTGTACCAAATATTCAGACAATGCATTCTATCTCTATATCCCATAAAACGTAAAGTTAAATCCTCTCATTATGGCAGCCAAGTTAAAAAATAGGAATTGTTGAGCCTGTGTGTTAGTCAGTCAGGTACATTCCTTAAGCATCAAAATCCTGAAGAGGTCTATCACTGGACTTACCTGCACAGATCCTAGTTAAGGTCTGAATGACCATCCACTTGTGTTCAAATGAACTTGAAGTCGTCTCCAGTATGGTTAGGAAGATCTCTCTGAAGAAGACCTGCAGATGTGAGGAAGCTCAAGTTATTATCAACTCAACACAACAGCATGACACCTTAAGGTAAGGTACCATATATATATATATATATATATATATATATATAAGAACTGCATTTAATAATACACAAATGTCCCCATAGCAAGAATTCATATGTATAGTCGAACCCCAGGACCAGACTTTATATTTCATGTTACAGTTCCTCATTAAATATTTATATACTGTAAATACGTACCTCTATTTGCATCTTTAGATGAATCTTGAAGTTTGAAAGGAGAGTTAGGAAAATGGCTAAGGAGAGCTCAAACACATCTGGCACAGAGGAGACCCGTTTTGGACAAGGCCACGCACAGATACTGCTTGATCGCGTTCACAAACATCTCATGTGTTCTGAAAACTGGCCCGCACTCTGCAGCACCGACAGGAGAAGCTGGAGGGACCACGACCTTCGAGCGCAGCTCATGGGACCTGAAAACAAAACGGGAACAACAGGGATTTAACCAAGACTGGGCAGTGGCATTCATAAAACTATGAAGAAGTGAGCACACTATTATCATCAGTTTGGAAAACTCCCAGACAGTGTTTAGGGCATCATACAAACAAATGCATTGGGTTCCAATGAAGAGTTTACTCTCAGCAATTTGATATTATACTGTTTATATTGTAACAGCTTAACCATATTTTGATGGTAGAAGCAGGTTAGAAACGAGATATAATATTCAAAGTGTTGGCCACTTTACAATCAATACATAGTAAGTACTAAGACATTATTTAAGCATGAACTAAATGAAGGTTCAAAGAGCACATCAATATGTAGTGTAGGAGTAGGCACCTCCGATCCTGGTTGCATTGCAGGTCTAATTAAGTCGTGGACAGTGTTTCACTGGCTCAGTTAAATAATAAGGGTGTGGTTGGAATGACCTCTGATGGAGTGTATGATCTCTCTGGGACAGGGGAATCTGCTTTGTCATGCTTTTAATAGGCTGTACTAGACTCTGCTATTGCTTTTACCGTGTTATACCACAATACACTTTTGTAAGGGTTAGAGAGTCTCTCATCTGACAAGGTACATAGTTTGCAAAATAATTCCAGTACATCGTAACGAATGAATTATTCCATTTGTAACGGAGATGTATTTAAGACGCTGTGCTAATTGTGTTCCACCACCATAACAAGAGTTCTAGTGACATTTCTGCCTTATAGCCACTTTGTATAAAGGGCTGCCCTACAGGGGATCTGTGTGTGTTTTGCAGAGAGCCCATGGTAAGAGGAATGCCTTCTCTAACCCTGGCTTGTTGTGTGCACTCTGTCGACATCATCATCCAATCTTACTTACTTTGGGTCGGGTGGCCCATCAGAGAGTGGCTTCATTGAGAGCTTACAGAGAGACCTGAACACAAGGAAGGCGTCCTTTTGCAAAATGTGAGAGAATCTGGCAGCAGCAGCTGGCCCATGGACTGCATCAGGGTCCTGGAGAAATAATACATTGTTGTACTAATTTGATGTCCACCGTTATCAATCTCAGCATCTATATAAACCATGAATTTAATAATACACAAATGTCCCCATAGCAAGAATTCATCTGTATAGTCGAACCCCAGGACCAGACTTTATATTTCATGTTACAGTTCCTCATTAAATATTTATATACTGTAAATACGCACCTCTATTTGCATCTTTAGATGAATCTTGAAGTTTGAAAGGAGAGTTAGGAAAATGGCTAAGGAGAGCTCAAACACATCTGGCACAGAGGAGACCCGTTTTGGACAAGGCCACGCACAGATACTGCTTGATCGCGCTCACAAACATCTCATGTGTTCTGAAAACTGGCCCGGCACTCTGCAGCACTGACAGGAGAAGCTGGAGGGACACGACCTTCGAGCGCAGCTCATGGGACCTGAAAACAAAACAGGAACAACAGGGATTTAACCAAGACTGGGCAGTGGCATTCATAAAACTATGAAGAAGTGAGCACACTATTATCATCAGTTTGGAAAACTCCCAGACAGTGTTTAGGGCATCATACAAACAAATGCATTGGGTTCCAATGAAGAGTTTACTCTCAGCAATTTGATATTATACTGTTTATATTGTAACAGCTTAACCATATTTTGATGGTAGAAGCAGGTTAGAAACGAGATATAATATTCAAAGTGTTGGCCACTTTACAATCAATACATAGTAAGTACTAAGACATTATTTAAGCATGAACTAAATGAAGGTTCAAAGAGCACATCAATATGTAGTGTAGGAGTAGGCACCTCCGATCCTGGTTGCATTGCAGGTCTAATTAAGTCGTGGACAGTGTTTCACTGGCTCAGTTAAATAATAAGGGTGTGGTTGGAATGACCTCTGATGGAGTGTATGATCTCTCTGGGACAGGGGAATCTGCTTTGTCATGCTTTTAATAGGCTGTACTAGACTCTGCTATTGCTTTTACCGTGTTATACCACAATACACTTTTGTAAGGGTTAGAGAGTCTCTCATCTGACAAGGTACATAGTTTGCAAAATAATTCCAGTACATCGTAACTAATGAATTATTCCATTTGTAACGGAGATGTATTTAAGACACTGTGCTAATTGTGTTCCACCACCATAACAAGAGTTCTAGTGACATTTCTGCCTTATAGCCACTTTGTATAAAGGGCTGCCCTACAGGGGATCTGTGTGTGTTTTGCAGAGAGCCCATGGTAAGAGGAATGCCTTCTCTAACCCTGGCTTGTTGTGTGCACTCTGTCGACATCATCATCCAATCTTACTTACTTTGGGTCGGGTGGCCCATCAGAGAGTGGCTTCATTGAGAGCTTACAGAGAGACCTGAACACAAGGAAGGCGTCCTTTTGCAAAATGTGAGAGAATCTGGCAGCAGCAGCTGGCCCATGGACTGCATCAGGGTCCTGGAGAAATAATACATTGTTGTACTAATTTGATGTCCACCGTGATCAATCTCATGCATCATCTATATAAACCATGGGCTCTTTTCTATAAAAATAGACTGATTTATGAAAGCCCATTTATTTTGAATTCAGTCAAGTTTGCAGATGAAACATGTTCAGTTGTTTTAAAACACTGTTTTAAACAGTGTTAGAAGTGAATTCTCATTTTCTTTTTATAGAGCCCCAAACTTTTTTTTTGTTGGTGATAAACTTCAATAAAAAACAGGGACAATTAAAGGTTTTAAATATCTGGTTTTAAATCTGGCATACTTTGGTCATTTTGACTTTCTTTGTTTCCTAAGATAGGGGAAGCATTCAAACCTCTATAAAAGGTTAAAAAACAAAAAAAAGACATGAGTTTGGTACCAGTATATCAGTGGACAAGACAGAGGCTTGGTCATCAAGGATGCCGTTTGCTTGAATAGCTTCGGTTCCTCCAGCAGAGGGGCTGTGTCCTTGTTTTCAGTTTCTGGAACAGTCTTTTCCATTTCCATTTCCACTGGCTGCTCCTCTGAACCTAGGAAAACAGAAATAATGAAAATGGGGATCACTTGCCTTTGGGAAGCAGCAAAAGGTAAAACTGGTCCTCTTCACAGATGCATGAGCAAGATTGATTCAAAACAATATCAAACAATTTGATGAAATATACAGTACAACCCAGCATTAGGACTAGCTTTTGATGGCAGTGTAAAGAACACGATGTATTTTGTATTTAGACCATGACCTGCAGATCCAAATGTATTATTACCTCAAATGGCACTGACAGGGTGTTCTATATATATATATATATATATATATATATATATATATATATATATATATATATATATATATATATATATATATATTATATGTGTGTGTGTGTGTGTGTGTGTGTGCAGGGGCTTTCCAGCAAACCCAGGTACTCTCACTCTAGCACAAGATATTAACCACTCTCCTGTGAGCAGTCAGGCCAATTCCTTTTCCTTTGAAGGAACTGGAATGGGAATTGGAACTGATTCAAAGGGAATGGGAATTGATTTTAAAAAGGAATTGGAATTGAAAAAAATGGTTCCCTAACCCTGCTTGTGAGAGCCGTTCCAGACCTGGTATTCCTTTGTGTTCATTTATCAACTGTTTTTATAAGACGGTTCAAAGTTCATTCTCTTTTCGTAGAACATCTATGCACGTACAAAAAATGTAATTAAAATTTTTAAACAAACATTCCTTAAACCATACCTTACGGTTTTGTTAACCTCAGAATTCTTAAAATAGCTTTTCAGTTAACGCCAGTTACATAGTTGGGCTCAAAGTACTCCCCACCCAAATTCCAATCTTGTCCTTACCTTTGTCCATCACTGTCCCAGCATCCTCCTCCACTAGCACTGGAGCACTCTGCACAGTCTGGCTTTCTTCTTCATACGATGCTTCTGGATTTCCTGGAGATAAAACACAAACTTATTATGTAAGATCATCACATTTGAGTAGGAGTAAAATGGGATCAGAACCATTTTTTTTTTTTTATATATACATAAAACATTTACCCAGAAATGAAAAAATAATATTCAGATCATGTAAACTGTTGTATTCAGATGAATATATTACTCTTTCCTCCAGCAGCCCTGTGTTTTACCTGGTAATTTCGCATCCTGCCCTAAGTTAGCTTCGTTCTGGACTGCCCCATTCTCTGGCTCGGAGTCTCCCTTCTCCTGCTCTCCGTCCTCCTGCTCTCCGTTCTCCTGCTCTCCGCTCTCCTGCTCTCCGCTCTCCTGCCTCCGCTGGTCTCTGGGGTGCCAGGCTGCTCCGAGGCTGTGCCCGAGTGAGTCTGGGCCAGTCTGAGACAGACGGCATCACTGGAGACTGCTGCTGCCTCAGCCTCTCCTTTTCTACTTCTCTTGCTTCCAATGCCTGGTAGAGGTGGTAGGTTCAGTTTAATTTCCTAAACATTTCAAACTTTTACATAGTTGGAATGTTGGTAACCACTCTGATAACCCAAGAAAAGAATATTAATGTACACAAGAAAATACTGAGTGTTAAATAAAGAACTGTCATTGTACAGTTACTGCTGTAAACATCTATAATTCACACTCCTGAGGACATGAAACAAAATTCAAAACACTAAACTAAAGCAAAACTATGAAATACATTCAGGAAAAAGTATTGGCATGTCAGATTCAATGTACTGTATTACAAAGGATACAAAATTATAACACATTATTCCAAGGCAAGTTGTTCCAAGAGAAAGCCAATGTAGCATAATAAAGAAAACTCTGGAGAACAGTGGTGCAGGTAACGATGTGGGTGTGAAAATGTTTAGAGGCAGCTATGGGGTTAAAACAAGGGCTGGAGTGATTCTATAGAGTTCAGAATGGTTCAGAATACCAGGCGATTTCCATTACCTGGACTCAGTTCTCTAGGCATGAAAGCTTTAACATTCTCTTAAAAACAAAATCTGCACCTCATTTCCCAATGAATAAGAGCAGCAAAATCACATGATCAATAAATCCCTTAAAGTAAAAAAAGAAGCTTTTTGTTTTACATCACGTTTACTGACAACCTATCAAATGTAACGCATTATGTGTAGCTGTACATGAATTAACCAGACAAGTCAGATACACAGACAGACAGACAGATTTCCTTTGCAAAGACGGAAAATAAAATCTGTATTCACCGCCTGGCTTTCCATTCGGGCAAAGATGACATTGAGCATCTGCGTGAGCGTGGCTTTGGCCGTGGTCTGGTTGATGAGGTTTCTACTGGCCAGGTAGATGTTGTAACAGGTCCGGACAGTCAGCAAGATGGTCCCTTCGTGGATTTCAATGTGGGGAGAAGTCACCGCAGTGAGAAGAGCCTAGGAAACCAACACATCACAGCTTTTACATGAAGACGTACAGTGATGTGCACCTTTATCAGAACACCCCATTGCTTCTGTAGGTTTGATTCGCTGTGCATATGAAATCAAACCACTGGAACTGAAAATCTTGGCAAATTTGTGATTGTCTACCAGATTCTGAAGAGTCAACGCCCCGGTTTGAACCATGAAATAGAAAAACAAATGTTGCTCTGTGCATTAATGATTCCATATTTTGGATTGTAACTCAGGCATTTTTTTTTGTATTGAACATTTTAATGCTATAGTGCTACTTTGGATGTTAATTTATTATTTTGTGTTGTGTTTTCACACTCGACGCTGCAATTTCTTACTTACAGAGATTATGTAAAGCCCTTTATTTTAGTGGACTGAAAACGTCACGTGTTTATATATTTTTTAAATGTAGCGACATCTAGTCTAGTGTTTTTCACCTGCATGTGCTTTTTCATGATGTGCTTTTGCACTGCACACTGTAGCTTGAAAGTTTGTTTTCGTTTTGTGAAAATATTTGAAATGACAAAACAGTGGACATACTGCAGCAACTTTGAATTGTATGAGAAAAGGGACACAGTCACAAATAGTAAAATGCAGGAGACTTTTTAGAAGTTGTTTAAGATGCCTAATTAAAGCACAAAGCGGTCTAACATTTTCACACACGAGTGCCTATCGTTTCTATATCACTGATTACTGAACGGAAATTGAAATTCTCACGCCCAGAGGTTTTTATGCAGGTAGGTAGGATATAAAGGATGCCTTTTTGGCCATCCATATTCTTGGAATAAGGACAGTGCTCCATGAACGGTCATGGACTGCGGTGAGCTGCAACACTAGATGTCAAATGCATGACATAAAAAGTTATTTACTACAGTTTAACGCTCCATCGTTTCATCATCATCATCAAATCAAGCCACTAGTTGTCTGGATTTAAACACTGTACTGCACTTCAGCGTTGCGCACGTTGCCTGGTTACCTGCTTGCACTACAGTTCTGTCTTACTGGACAATGCAGTGGAATAAACAATACCTTTAAAAATAAGACTACATAAAATAATTCATTTCAAGGGCAATTAAAACCACGCATTAGGTTTACAACTTCAGATGCCATCTGAAGTTATTGGTGATCTTGAACTGATAGAAGACTCCAAGCACCTCTATATGTACAGTGCAGTCTGGCTCGGGCTGTTTGCAGTCCTGTCAAGCGTTGTATTTCAATCGGATATTACATACTCCTGTAGATGCATGCATGCTTCCAGGATTCAAACAGAGATTTAAACACACAGGTGAAATACCTTAATGATCTGCAGCTGGACCCCTTCGTCTGTCTGAGGTCCTTGGAAGCAATTGCAAATGGTCTCTAGAATCCGGTCTATCAGCCTCTTCCCTGGAGCCCCGCTGTCTGGGGCATTGCCAGTGATGTGACCATATGCTATCAGTTTCTGAGAAAACAAATCATGGGTACTTCAAGTAAAACAAACCAAAAACAATACAAACATCTTCAGAAAGTTCAGATGTGTTATAATAACGACAAGCCGTTAGCGCAGGTAGTTGAAGAGTCTCCTTTTGTTGAAAATGAATTTGAAATTTGGGGATATGCATCCTCACCCTTATAAAAGTTTACCATAGTAAACACATAGCAACGTGTAAGAAAGCCTAGTGAAAGCATGGTAGAGCATAGGGAAGACATTGTAAAGAATAGCGAGGTATGGCAAACCTGGGTAAACTATGGTAAATGCATAGTATAGCCATGGGAAAAGCATGGGAAAATACTGTGGCAAACTTCTATAAGGGAAGCAGGACTATATACAGCTCAGCCAGATATTTCAATGGGCCTTTCCATTCAGAGTGCTGTTCAAATGTGTTCTGTTGTTCGCTCGTGTGTCTGTGCTTTCTGATCCCAGATAAACCATGCAAGACTGGCCTTTCCAAGTGTAGTACAGAAGCAGGTGGAGCCAACACAGCTAAAGGTCAGCCACATGGTTTCCGTGGGAACAGGAATCATAGCCACGAAGTCAGAAAAAGAAATTGCTAATACAAAATTCCCATTCCTGACATTCCCAGTCAGGGATAATGGTTTCCAGTCTCTGATATGGATTTGGCGCAGTGTAACAGAGATCTGATTGGAAATGCACACACAAGAGGACAGGCTTGGATCACAGAGGGTTTATATACTGCATGTTCACTTCACAGAAAGGAGCACAGCACCTGTAAGCAGTCCAGAGATGTGCTGACCATACGGGAGATTTGGATTGACATGCCAACTCAAACGGGAGAAAGTACTTATCCGCTTCAATAAAGCTGGCTTTGGGCACAACCACCGAGCCATCTCTGTAAGGCAATGGTTTCCAGTCAGTCCAATGCTTTCATAAAACACAATTAGATCATTCAAAACTGACTGGCTAGAACCTATGACTGTCTCCAAAACTATCATGCAAAGAAAAGCCATGTGGAAATCAGGTCTGAAATAAATAACACACGTTCTACTATTTCACTTCTTTCTAGGGTAAAAAGCCTGCAGGTTACTAACATAAATATCTGCCGGCTTTCCATTTTTCTACCACTTTACTATTTTTTCACAGTAAGCTACAGTAAGTAATGTTACAGGTATGAAAAGCACAAAAAACATTTAACAACATTTTAATGAGTAGCTAAGATTTGAGAATGGTGTACTTACTTTTGTTTTTCCAACTCGACTTTTATTTCATCTGTAAAGGAAAAGAAGCTGGAATCAGTGGCTTGCGTGTATATACTGTATGGAGCTCAGGAAACACTATATTTGATGTGCTTTACTTTTCTTAAAAGGCTGTTTTTACTGCAGGGGACCATTATACCAACATACAACTTATCTTATAATATACACTAGACCCTGATATTTATGCAATACAGGCAACTGAAATTTGCTAAAGAATGTCCTAGCCAAATTTCATCATGATCGTATTTTAGCAGTTCTCTAAAATGTGTACCTTATACAGGTCCCTACACCACTACAGTAGCTGTCCCCAGAATTTGAAAAAAAGGCAAACCAAAAGTTCAAACGGTTTCCATTTCACATCAGTTTCATTCTCTCTCCAAACTGACTTTTGCCTATGTCATCCTGAACTGCTCTCAACAAAAGTGCACCATCCTCTTGGGCATTTATAATGCTTCTCTATTGTCTTGCATGCAAAAGCCCACACATTAATCTGTCAGCACAGCGCTTCACCAACACAGTACACAGCAGTGTGTCTACAATTAGGCTTCTGGGGCAGTGATTCAGATGCTACTTGTGTTTTGTTTTTGGTAAAGGAGACAATCATACTCCTGACAGCTACAGTAAGTTTATTTTATGGTCATTCCAGGTCAAGTGGAGCGGGGAGGGTTGCTCGACCCTTCACTTCAGACACCATGTGGGTGGGGCAGGAGTTATTTTACATGGAACAGCGCCTGCTGTACCCTGGAGCCCTTTTCCTTAATCACATGTGGTTTAACCATTAACCACAAACACATACCCCTAGAATCTGGTACAGTAAATGATTTGTAACACACTGTACTAAGCTACGAAGTTAAAATCCATGCATCAAGATAAATCTTGACAAACTGATTTTTCATAATATCCTTTTAAAAAATGTAGGCTATATAAATCTTCAGATCTATAAACAGGGTATTAGAATGAAAACTTAAGAAGCATTTTAAAAGGCGTGTGCATTAGGAGATAAAGCGGGCACATCAAGGGGAGTATAGAAGACCTAGAGAAGTTGGCTCTTTGTCAGAACATGGGTACATGCAGTGTTTCCAGTTTCAAAGGGGCGTGGTACTGTAGCAGATGCTTGACTAGCTGGGGCACCTGTATGCCAAAACACAACTGAAACTTCCCGCTGGAAATCATCGCACTGTATCACCCGCTGTTAAAGAAAGGCAAACTTCACACAAGAACTGCTGAATGGTCCAAGCGACTGACAAAAACTGACAGTGGAAGATGACGGCTGCAGAGGACTGCCAATGGGAACTGCAATGCATAGGACAGATTCCCACCAGTAGCCGAATCAGGAACTCCTTACATGGCTTACATGATGTTTGTTTAAACTCCTGTTAAATATCAGAGCATTACGAAATATTTATCCTTTCTAAGTCAAATATTTAAGCATTGCACAAAAGAACAAATGAATCACATTCCTACAAAGGCCGTTTATACATGCTTAGCTGATTAGAGTAACTGGCTGATATTGTTACCTTCCAGCTGACCTAATTAGTTACCTGTGATGTCAGAAACAATTTCTTTATAAATAACCTCAGAAGTGGAGATTACAATTACCAACTATAAATGCCATTTATTCATCATTCAATAACCATTTATAGTTTTTGTAAACACTATCACAATAGGGAAACATTTTCAATATATATTTGGGTTTGCAAAAAAAATACATCATATTTCTGTACTGTTTCCTGTAAAACATTATTAATTTATAAAAACAGATACAATAAAAAATTCTGCTGCAGCACAGCTTGCTAATGACATTTATAACCGCCTACTGCAGTTCACAGTAACACAAAGAGAATGTAAACAAACTGGATGGCCAACATGTTCTGCTGTTTTGAAGGGTAAATTACTGAAGAATACAGTCACCCAGGAATCATATTAAAGTTTAAAACCCTGCATGCTAGTGTGTAGAATTGCAGATTTAAAGTCTGTTCACATTTTAATTGATTAAAAGCACCCTTTTCACAATTCAAATACATTGAGACACCTCCAACCCATTATGGTAACCTTCCAGACAGCATAATCAGTGAAAACCTGCTTTTCATCAGCATGAACTGAAAACTGAGTACACAGAGCAGAAAACTGCCTTTTTACTCCTGTAGAAATGCATCCAAAGATTAGCCTACTGTAGACAGAAGGCAATTGCTGAGGATAATTTGTGAACTATCTGAATTGTGAGCAGGTATGCAGTATATGAAAGGTAAAGTAATGAGTATACTGGAGGCACTAACAGGGTGTTCTGTAACCCTCACAGGGAAATGGCAAGAGGCAATTCTTTCCCAGCTTGCCTGTTACTTTGCATGGCAGGTGTTTGTGGACAGGCCTGTTTATCGATACCAGTCTGCACAGGAGATCCACAGGAACCCTGACAATCCTCCTTTCCTTCAAAAAATCTAACGTATTGTTTGTCTGATACATTAAGTAAATAAAACCTCACCCTGGATCCTTAGCTCAAGAGTATGATGTAAATGTTGGGGACTGAAATACCAACAAACTATACTGCTCAGGGTTAGAAATACCAACAAACTATACTGCCCAGGGTTAGAAATGTCCACTAGCCCTTCACCCAGTCCTGGCTTTCAGAGCTCCCCTTGTTTAGGTATATTATTGAAAACAGCAGGTGCCAGGAGTTTGAATAATCCGGCCCCTGCTACATCTGCTCTGAACGGGTCATGCTTGAGTAAGTCTCGCCTGCGAGTGTGTAGGTTCACTACAGTATAAGGAGTTGTTCATGCAGCTATAAGAGAAGAACGATATGTTTAACAGGGGCTACTCAAACTCCTAGAATCATTTCAATAATACACTTAATTGATGGTAGTTTGGAAACCCAGGACCGGGGGGTAGGGCTTGTGTGAGTTTCTAACACTGCTGGCTCTCTGACCCAAAAGAGAACCTATTTTCTGTTTAGAAAGCACTGGATAATACAGCCCAACTTTCTTTCTTCATCTCCGACAGATCATTTACCTGTAATGTGTTTAGACAAGACCCATAGCATACCTTCATTTAGTGAATTCTATAACGGATCAACACTGATCAGACTTTGCCACAAAACCAGTAGCTAGCACGTATAGTCCTTTAGCAGCTGGTTTTACACATGCATGTTTGGAGTACCAGTTTTCAGTGAACGAAGCCAATGGAAAAATAATGAAACCAAATACCAACTAGGGGTGTAACGATAGAATAATGTCATGATATGAAACATACTGTGATATACAGCCCTAATATGATACATGCGATGGTCCTTATTGGCTAATGCAGGGGTCTACAGCTCTGGTCCTGGAGAGCTACATGGTTATCTGGTTTCTGTTTCAACCGAGCTCTCAGTTACTTAACTGAACCAATTATTGGCTTAATTAGTCTAGATTAACATGTGTTCAGATCTAAAGGCACCTATAAACCCCTGTGCTAATGAATTATAAGACCACATTATTATTTAGTGGAGAACTGTTTTGTTACAATACACACATTTAATGAGATGGGAAGAGCATGTGTCAGGTATAAATATAATGCAAGAACCATTTGTGGAACTATAATGAACAGTGTTGTACTTTGGTCTTGTATCACAATACAGATGAGACAAACCTCTTACAAGAAGATATATCATGTAAAGAAAGTATCACAATGCATCGATATACAGTGAACTGTATAACACAGTACCAACTGGAAAGCCTGCATTTCAACACCCAAACGTGCTGTTCCCTGCCTGCTGGAGGGTGTTTGTGTTAGCCTACAGGTAAGCTGTATTTAACAGGAGAATTAATAAAATACAAACAATGGAAATACTGCTGATGAATATTAAGCATGCGTTGTCATCATTAGAGCAGTGAGAAATACACGGAAGAGTCACTGCGAGGGTGTGTTGTTGAGTTGTATCTCAAAATGCTATCTGACGTGTCATGTGCAGTAAAAAGATTGCAAAGTGGTGGAAGACTGATTGAACTGAAAATACAGCAGTGGGGTGAGACTACTGTGTGCACACCTTTAGTTAGCAGTGGAAACAGATGATCATTATAATTCTAAAATTACAATTACAGGTTCAATTATGATAAATCATTAATTACGTGAACTTAACAGTTTGATTGCTGCCCATTAACCCCAACTACCCTTGTTACTGAACACAGTAGTATCTAGAAATGTATCGTTTTCCTCTCCAAAAACAGGCAAAATATAGAGAATGGCTAAGTTTCAGTCTTAAGATTGCTTAGTTATAAACGATGTCTCTCCCACTGAACGGGTTGGTTAAATCTGCTGTAAGGCGTGCTAGTCTACAGCAGGATGTTGGGCAACCAGTTTGTATCCTCATGGATTCCAGGAAAGCCAGGCCAGGAAGTGCTTCAGTTACCTGCCCTGGCACTCTGTAATGACACTCGCTAAACCTGTTCAACCGCCCGACCAATGCGGAAGTAAATGGCAGGTAAAACTGGCTTATCAAGTCACCCCGCTTCTACACAAGCCGTTGTTTTAAACAACGTGTATATCGTATTAGATACTGTATCTTTAATCAGAAAAACACAGTGAAAATATCTCCAGTGCCGAACCGCCACGTTAACCAAGTCATTAAAATATAAATGACTCGCCTATTGTTGTGCAACACTATACTAGCACACGCTCTATCTAATAAACGCATAGTAACGATGTATGCAGAATTGTATGTCGTATTAAATACATGCAACATACCTTTCAAAAACAATTGAAAACAAGTTCACATTTTCTTGCATCTAGTATATACATTAGTGATATACACTTACCATATGTTCAACGTTTACAAATAAATAATATGTACCACATCTGTGCCCTACATTTCTCTTAAGATCTTGAAAATTGCAACTATTACAAAACATAAATACAAATCCATAATTATAATAATCACATTTCCGTGTGTACAAGTTTCTTTCCACGTATTAATATGCACTCACATAACTTGAAAATATGTTTACCATAGCATCTGACACGTAAGTATAAAGAACAGCTAACCCTAATACCTCACGTATGAATACTGTACACTGCTGAACTGTATATTATCTTATTCCCCTAAGCTGCACCAGTGGTAAGGCCTCTGTCTCTTTGCAGGTACAGTATTAAGCAGCATTCTAACACATCCAATGAGACAGCGTCAGCACAAACAGCTGTACATGAAAACCAACCAAACACAATCGGAGTGCCATTGCAGCATAACAGCAATATTAATAATAGCGCAGACGTGTTCCTTACCGAGAGCTACCTGGCAGGTTTTTCTGAGCTGCGAGTGCTGGGCTCGCTTCACCTCCTTGTCGGAAAGGATCTTCTCAAGAGCCCGGGACAGAAACATGCTTTTCGTTTTACAGTGCGCGGTCTGCTCTTGCATTGTTTGGTGTCTCAAAACGTCATCGTTGAACTTCGCTCCGCGTTAATTTCTTTGTTAATGAAATCAACTCCACACAGAGAGTGAAGGTATACAGAGCTGCTACATCAGCACTGCGCCGCCATGTTGATAACATACGGTCACGTGACTCTCAGCTGCTTCCATTCACGGCCGAGAGGAGAGGGCACTGTTGTTGGTATGGTGCTGTCAAAGCCTGTCATTTCTGCTGTCTTGCACATCGTGACTGAAAATAAATTGGAACAGAGAGGTGCAACTTAGATTTCAGACTGTATGCCAGGGGTTCCAATTGCATAACACAAAAGTATGTGTTGCATATTGCAGGTGTGTGTTATCCAACTACTGTAAAGAATTTGAAGAGTAGCTATAACAATTCTACATAGAAACTGAGCTTTGATAGGATAGAAATGGGAACATTTGTGAAAACAAAAATAATAAAATAATTAAGAGATGTACTTCATAGGAAGTTTCCCAGATCTCTGTATTCATTTAATCTCTTCACTGGTTAATATTTTATTATAGCATAATTCCTTTTGCTGTTTTTACTTAGTGTGTCATTAGTCAAATATTATTATTTGTTTATTTAGCAGACGCCTTTATCCAAGGCGACTTACAGAGACTAGAGTGTGTGAATTATGCATCAGCTGCAGAGTCGCTTACAATTACGTCTCACCCGAAAGACAGAGCACAAAGAGGTTAAGTGACTTGCTCAGGGTCACACAATGAGTCAGTGGTTGAGGGGGATTTGAACCGGGGTCCTCCTGGTTACAAGCCCTTTTCTTTAACCACTGGACCACACAGCCTCCTATATTTCAATGGGGGCTGCTTCTGGAATGACTCCTAAAAGCTTCATTTTACCAAGTGCTGTATTTTTATAAATGACCACTAGGGTGTGCTGGAGTAGTTATTAGCAGGGTAAATAACGCTCTGAACAGAAACAATAACAAAGAGAATGACATAGCAGGGGTGGCCAAAGTGGGTTATTCCACTCCTGGTCTTTGTTCCAACCCTGTTCCAAACTGTTTAATTGAACCAACTAAACCTCCATCCAGTCCCTGAAGTAGTTCATTATCTCATTTTACCTGTTAAACCTGGAGTGGAATCGCCCTCCAGGACCGGGATTGGACACCCCTGCATCATAGGCTATTAATCGGTTCTGTATGCCATCCATGTCGATAGCTATTCTCCCTGCAGGATTTCTATTGTAAATACTGTGTTCCACTTCACTGTCAGATCCAAGCTCGCTCTGCAGGCTCGGTTTATAAGGCACAGGTTGCACTGCATCGTCTGCTAGTGGGGCAAGACGAATATATTGGTTTCAGAATATTTTTGCAGTACTCATGTGAAGAAAACAATATACCTCTAAAACACTAAATGCCATATATGTTATCTTACTGCAGATTAACGCCTTGGTAAGTGAGCCGAATTTTCTAATAATCAGTGGCAATTCATGTACTGGCAATTATAAATGATAGATGTACTTGCTAGCAAGTTTTGCTGAGTACAGCTGGCCTTTACTTTTATTTGCTTGAGTTGGTCCCTATATCGCGCTTTTTTGTGAATTTGGTACAACCGTTAAGCGTGTAAGTTTAAACGGTATAGTTCAAATTAGCGAAGTTAGTATAAAACTTTCAAAGTATTTGTTTGACTCGCCACCAAGTGTAGTTGCAGGAAAGAACCAGAAGGGGGTGCACACACTACTACCCTTTGCAGTACTGACAGAAAAAGCCCAGTTTCCTTTCGCAGTCAAGGAGCTGTGTGTTCAACTTATTGTGGTCTCTGGGGCAGCAATGATGACCTATAATTCACTGTATTATACATTAGGTGATGGAATAATTCACACTATACTATTTAACCCTGTAATGCCCTGGCACGTTTGAAATGAGAAAAGCTACTTTATTAATGCAACTAGATTCTGTTTCTTGTACAGAACATTCCCCCGGTGCTGCATATGAAAACTCGGGCTTGTGAGGCTGGATTTAAAAAGAATAATACAGTATGTGACACAGAAATGGGCATTACAGGGCTAAAGTATTAGTAAAGGTAATTAGGAAATATAGAACTGAAAAATCCATTCTGAAAAGCACAAAGTCCAGTATTTAAAGGTGTGATATGTATTTAGGGCAATTATTTACCATGTTGTGGTTATGTGATTTGATAGCTTCCCCGACCGTGCAATCCGTTGCGTTATTGATTAATGACTAATTAGTTGCAAGTCTAAAAATACCTTTGCATGTAACAAAACAACAATGTCTTAATGACGTTGAATAATACACACTTTAATTGCATTGGGTTCCAATATCTTCAGCTAGAATACAGCACAGAATGGAACAGCTGCGCTGGTGCTTCATGACGTCATTTATCATCAACAGATTGCTGAGCTGTGCAAGTTGGCAACCCTTAAAAAACAGGCAGCGGTAAGTTTGACCAAGACGAGTGTTAACCGGGGTCTGTGAAATCCGAGGAGAAGGTTTCTATATGGAATGCTCTCTATGGTTCTACCTAGATCCATGTGGTTTTATATTGTACCTATTCTAGAAATCCCTGTTCTGCAGCATGTTAATTATACACCTTTACTAACAACACACATCCAAAAACTAGATCTCCTGAGAGACTGTAGGTCAAAACGAGGGGCAGTTGGCTTTCTACAGCTTTCATACCATGCATTGTGCACCTGTGCGCCTTGTAATTATGGAAACATTTGTCCATGCGGCACTTCAAAGGTTACCTGCGTGTCCAAGCAGGCGTTGCGGCGCGAGCATGCGTGAACGCGCATTGTGGAAACGAGGCTGGTCTGCAGCAGTTTCCTGGGTTCAGATTGCGTCACTGTGTGTATGTGTGGGCCTGTCTGTGTGACTCTGAGAGAGAGTTTAAAGCAGGTTGTCAGGCGGAGGCGTTCACATCCTGGGAGACGTTAGGAGAAAAGACCAAGCAGAAACCAAGGAGCGAGAACGCGAATGAGGCAACGATATAATACGTGAATATAACAAGTGAGCAGACTTCGAGTACGACAGGCAGCTGAGAGAGAGAGAGAGAAAGCGAGCCGAGGGGATAGCCCTGGTGAGGGCGAGCCTGTTACCCCGGGTCGCGGATCTAAACATGAATAAAACCACCGAGTGCCGACCAACAGGTCTCTGAGCGCTGTGGAGGTGAAGAGCAAGGTGCGTAGCCGAGTTAACACAGTTAAGCATTTCCGATTTAGCGGTAGCTGTGTCAGACTTATTAAAGCTGCAACTTGTTATCGGTTGTCTGTATTGCGCAGCTGGCTCGATTGTTTTCCTCCCACAGCGGGATACACACTAGTTTTGTGTACACACGACCTGTCAGTGTCGGTCATATTTAATTCCCTCACCGGAACGATCAGTTCCCGTCTCCGGCCACAAAGAGGAGGAATTGTGTGACATTCGGAAATACTAATTTTGTATCTAGTTGCAGTATTTGCTATATGAGCCTACTACACATCAGAAATTGAGCATTCAAACTTTTACCCTTCTCTCTGATCTAAATGTGTATTGAAGCAATGACAGCAAATGCATTACTATGTACAGTAGCGTTTTTATAACCATAAACGAGTAGCGAGCGAGCTCTTTCTGTTGCAGAGGGACAGTGCAGTGAACAGTGAATATCATTTATTCTTTGTGTTAAGATTAATGGTAGTGGACTATTGAATTGGCCATATTTGTAACGTTATAGATACATTGGCAGTTTCTACACAGTGTGTGCTTCGGCCTTGGTTTTAATCTCTGCTGCCTGTAATTTAATAGCTACGGTCAACACCGTGCAGGTAAAGCCGTATAGCCTCTGGACTAGAGACACGTACAATGCATTATTTTTGTTATGGAATGTTGCTGAAATAAATACAGCTGGAATGACGTTGTGGATGTTTACAACAAATAAATAAAAAAATATTCTTGACTTTTGAAATGTTTGTAAATAAATGTCGGTGTGAGTTTTGTTGTTGACGTTACTGAGTCGTTTCCTATATCAGTATGTCATCGTTATACCTTTTTTTTTAAACAGAAAGAATAACAAACTCAAAAACATAAAATAACAAATACAATATTGTATAACGAGTGTACTGTACTGTGCGAGTCCAGAGCGATAGAGAGACCGATATCATCAGTGAGATAGTAAGAGATCAATGGAGGCATTGATGCTCGAGCTGGTTCATGGAGTTAAGGGGCTGTGTTAGAATCATTTTGACGTAACTACGGACTGGACATGTTCTATATTACTATAGTAACAAAGGCAAACTCTACGTTCTTCAGTAGGCATCACAGGAATTATAAATTACTGTAGTCTAAAAAGATATATTGTTTAAAGTTATTGTACTATAAACACCAGACACCTGCTTAAAATGTAAAATAAGCATCTACTGTATTGTTCATAGACTAGTCTGGGTTTTTTTCCTCGGATCAGTTTTCAGGCATGAGAAATGGCTTTGTTTCAGTTGCCTCCAGTTAACAGCTGATGATAAAGCAAGTTGTTCCTGAAGCAGGTATGCAGCCTTTGGTTTCGTATCCCATGACAGCCCAGCTAGTAAACAAACACACCTTTCTTTTACACACTTTCTATAATTGAGTGCTTGTAAGTTTAATGATGTAAAATAATGACTTGCCTGTCTGGACAGGGTAGAATAACGCAGCATGTGTTATTATAGAAACTTGGGACACAGTCGACTGCTCTATAAAACTTCCGTTTCTACTTTGAAAATACATCCAACAAGAAAATATTGAACCTGGACTTCATTTTAAAACTTTAGAAGAGCCTGTAACTTCCAATGAATGTAGTGCTAGGGGCAGTAGGCTTTATTCCACTTTATTTAAGCGTTCTGTGTCAGTAAGAAGGGTTAAAGTCTAATTTGGCACCAGATCCTGAATCTGTATGTCTTCAAAACATGATGAAACCTGAACCATATTTTCCAACGATAGAAGTTGGATACAGTGCAGTAGCCAGTTCTCAGGGTGTGGGAAAGTTAGATTTTTTTTTTTTTTTTTTGACACTAATGCTCATAAATCATGTGTATAATAGAAGCATGTGTGTGCACACTTTATTAATAATCACATGATTTAATGTTATTATATAAAACAACTTCATTTACATTATTTATACTGTGTAATGTAACCTATTTTTATGATCCTTTTTGTCTCAAATGAGCTGTGTTTTATGCATCACTTAAACTATTCATAGTACTCAAAAATACTTTATAACGTGGTCTCATAAGCACTGATAATGGTCTATCCATCTTTCTGTCAATAACTGCCTTGAATTTTTTATTCACGTTGCTGCATCTGACGTTTTTGTCTTCCCATAGTTGCTTCTGGTCCAGTTAATCTAACAAATACAGATTCAGACATAATTATGCCCCTTTCAAACTGTCGATCTACTCAGAACCCATTTTCTTGCCAACTAACTAATGACAGCAAACTGCTCTTGGCTTTACTGTCGTGAGGCTATATGTGTACTACACGGTGTTCAAGTTACTAGTCAAACATGGTTGATCTCCTTCATCCACTGTATTTATATATTATAAACACATTTGGCAATGGATATGGAAGTCCCACTTTTGGGGAAAAAATAAAACAATCTCTGAAGTTACTGTGAGACACAAGCAACTTTTGCCAGGTATATACCTACTGATTAGGATGAGCAGCTGCTTGAAGACTTTGTTAATATTCATTAGTCTACAGTGGTTTTAAAACTTACTCCTGTATTTAGTCAAATTGGGATTTCTTTCTTATCTGACTCCCTATCCACACTGCGTATGCGAGATCAGTGCCTTAAAACCAGATGATTGCCATTCACTTCATTCACAATTACAGGGATGGAAATAAGACTCTTGTTGCATACTGCAGCACTTTCACCCATTCCAGGTTTTAATGTGTCCTTGATTATCTCCAGTGTATCGGTAACAAGCTCAGGTGTGTCTGATTAAACTCCTAGTAAAATCAGGAATGGATCAAACTGCTATGCAATGGGAGTCTTATTTCCATCCCTGAATTCTGTTTTCAAAACGTGGTGAGGATGCATTATTTAGGTAAAGTGAATAGCGTAAAACGAACTCTCCTTGGGGCGCCTGGCTAGGTTAATTAAATCTGTGGAGAATTAAGTCCAATATTGATTAATGTATCACTAGATTATGCAGAATTTGGTGACACCATAACTCAATACATAAACCCCTTAATTCTACTAGGACAAAGTGCTCCTGAGTAATTTTGTGTAATATCAATTATATTTGTGTAATAGAAAATATTACTCATAGACTGACCTCATGAACAAGTGTCACTACAGTTTCTACTACCGTGCATATTCAGTTTATTATATCTCTATAGTGTTGCATCTCAGAGGTGTGACTGAAGTGGTAATGCCAACACCACAAGTCATTCATTTATCCTAAATCCAAGATGTGGTTGATGATTTACAACTATGGGAATGAAAGGTGGTGCAAGGCTAACACAGCCCTGTGTTACTGTAGAAGGATCTGCGTTATGCAATGGGCACACTAGTAACAGTTCAATATATCCAATAACTAGCTGAATTGAAATTCAGTACACACAAGTGTTTCTTCACAATATGCTTTTGTTTTTTTGGGTTGTTTAAATATTTGGCAGCTGTTTTGGAAAACATGGTGGTAGTTGGCTGGTATTGGCTCTGATACAAACCGGTTTACTTCTCGGATATCGATTTTTGTGCCAAAAAGTAAATAAACCCACACTGCTCTTGGGAATGACACATGCATTGAATGACTGTACAGTGGCTTCTCAGTGTTTGCAGAAATTGATATTTTATAATACAAAGGAATTGAACACTTTGCTTTCACACTGAAAAGATGCATTTTATCCATCTGTTGCTGGAAGTAGTAGGAGGGCATGCTTATCGTGTCCATGCAACAAAACTAACAACTTTTCAAGAATAAAATGCTCCGAATACAAAACTCTGGAATATGCTAAAACAGACACCATGAATCGGAAACTTTGCTTTGCAACATGCTGTACAGTAGTGACTGTAGTATTGCTAAGCTTGCCAGCTTCAGCACAGAACGCTGTGCAGTAGGCATTGTTTTTGTGTAATGGAAATGCAGCAACATTTTAACATCAATTGGAATATTTTTTGAGCTAATGAATCTCACTGTGCACTACAGTAGTGTTGTGTAACACAGTCACGAGGGGTTGGGTTCCCCCTCCCCAGTATAAATCTAATGAAATTGCACAGAGCTGCAAATTGCAGATGAACACTCAACCTTAACAAATGCAAACATGCCCGGCTCTTTTCCATAGTGGTTGAGACACTGACTTGTGAGTGTGCCCAGCCTCTGCCCTGTCACGAAAGCACTGTAGTATCAGATTCTGGGTGTGTATGGTATCAGATTGTGGGTGTGTTGAGAGCGTCAGAATCTGGGAGCTGTCCGTGTGTCAGTCTGTATGTCAGATCTACTTTTTCATGTTGCTCTTTGCTCTAATTTTGAATGTACAGCTATTGGCATGCTTGTTTTGTGGTGTTTACGAAACCACATTCCAGATAGGTTCCTTTTATAACCTTTGTGATTCTCCTGAATTGTTTGTTTCATAGTTTACACTCGCAGGACTACTGTTGAAGTGTACTGTATCCAGGGAGACCAATTTGACTCCTGAATTGAAGTCAAAGTGAATGGGAGCCACTATAATGAAGAAAACTGTATTGAAATCTGCTGTAAAGTTGCACTAATACCTGGAGCAAGTCTTTGTAAAACCTGTTCTCCTTTCGTTATTTACACTTGCATCGATGCAGAAATACACTGCAAAAGGCTATATCTGTGTTTGCTGTACATGTGTGTCAGGTCTTGTTCTTTGTATTGTGCTGTATGTTACGAAACTCTGCTTAACACAACATTTGGCTGTTTTCACTTTGGACATTCTTTTACAGCAAGAAACTCAATCAATATTTTCTTAAGTGGTCCTCTTTTTCTTACACAATAGCTGTCAAGTGTACAGAATGGAGCCTGCAGTCTAGGCCTGTAGTTGTGCAGATGCTTTGAAGTGGTGAAAGCAGCTGACTGCTGTAAGTTTAAATCGGATCAACTCATTTGATGTAGTGGTTTACAAGCATAGCGTTCCTCTGAAAACAGCACTGTCATACTACACTGTCATACAGCGGTGGAAAACAGCTCCGTGTTGATTAGTCACTTAAACGAAGAGACAGCACAGGTACCAAGGATACCGTGCTTAGACAACATATTGGAACCCCTGTGTAACCTGCAGATTTTCATGATACTGTATCTCGAGAACACCTTGCAGGCATGTTAATCTGAAACAACACTGTGCTGTCTGACCGTGGTTTTGATTTTGTCCTGCTCCTATAGTACAAAAGGCTTGTTTTATTTGCTTTTATTATGGTAAGGGTATAGTTTACAGAAGGCA
The DNA here is from genome assembly GCA_030684275.1 of Acipenser oxyrinchus oxyrinchus. NCBI lineage: Eukaryota > Metazoa > Chordata > Actinopteri > Acipenseriformes > Acipenseridae > Acipenser > Acipenser oxyrinchus. The sequence continues at coordinate 5,235 of JAGXEW010000296.1, read as the reverse complement.
AGCTCTTTTAACAGAGCTTGAAATGAGTTCTCAGCATTATATGAAAGCATTTGAACCTTGCAGCGCGAGGTGTTTTATTCCTTAAGAACTGATATGAAATGTTCAGCACTTCAGCTTGCACAGCAAGCAGCTCTGATTGAGTAAGAATGGGGGGCGGAAACAGAAGAGGCCATTTCAAATACAAGAGTGCAATTTTAGCATAATTGCAATAGCAAAATCTATACTCGATTTACTTTGCAAATTTAAAGCCACCCTCAAACATCTGAAGAATGAATGGGTTTTATGAAAGAGAGTAAGTGCTGTATGATAATGCAACCTTTTCATTGTGCCTTGTTGGTATTTTACAACAGTTTGTATGACAGTTTCTGTATGTTTTGAGATTACTTTTGTAAATACCAGATACACAATCATCATTTTAATGGTGTGACTTTTAAAAATCAATTTAAATACCTTATAGTTTTCTTGTATGCAAACTGTTATTTATTTTAGTTCCTATTATATATGTATGTGAGTGTGTGTTTATATTTTATTTTTGCAAGTTTTTAGAGGGTTTGGTAGTTTTACAGCATGTAGTTTGGACAAGTCATTTTAACAGGACGTTGATACATTTGGGACTACTGATGATAGCCTTGATATTTAAGACCATCAATAGAAATAAATAAGGGGTAATATAATGGCTGTGATTGTGAGCTAGCCTTTTACTGAGGTTCTATGCTTTAATTTGTAATGCTAGTATTTTAAATACAATGTTGCTGTTGCCCCTGCTTCCAGGCACCTTATCAATCGTGTACCAGGATCCAGCACTTTATCTATTGTGTTGGATTTGAAATAATTGCATACAAATTAACATTGAAACAGCAAAGAACCAAATGTTTTTATTGCAGAATTAAAGGGGACCAGTTTTTATGTTGATACAACTCAAGGTAGGAGGCTGTGTGGTCCAGTGGTTAAAGAAAAGGGCTTGTAACCAGAAGGTCCCGGTTCAAATCCCACCTCAGCCACTGACTCGTGTGACCCTGAGCAAGTCATTTAACCTCCTTGTGCTCCGTCTTTCGGGTGAGATGTAGTTGTAAGTGACTCTGCAGCTGATGCATAGTTCACACACCGTAGTCTCTGTAAGTCGCCTTGGATAAAGGCGTCTGCTAAATAAACAAATAATAATAATAATTAAAGGTAAGAAAAAGGACAATTGGTTAGCATTCCTTTTAATTTTGTTTTGTAAAACTCCCATTTTCTATCTTATTTAACAGTGTTATTTTTCTCTGGTTACAGTTTGGCATAGAATTCGACGGTTTTCTCTGGACCGATCGAAACCTGGGAAATTTGACGAGTTCTATGGATTACTTCAACATGTGCACAGAATCCCTAACATGGAGGTGTTGGTTGGGTATGCAGACATTCATGGGGACTTACTACCTATAAACAATGATGATAATTACCACAAAGCAATATCAACAGCCATCCCTCTTCTTCGGATATTTTTACAGCGGAAAGGTAAGGAATATTGTGAGACTGTAGAGTACAGTAAGTTAGCGTTTTAGTTTTCTAAACTAAAATATATTTAAGTGAAGCATAAACATATATCGTTGTTTTTGTTAATCAGATTATTTTGACAAGATTTAATGTCCAAAAGGGTTTTCACCCGAGGAGAAAGACCACAATGTGTGGAGTAGGGGTGGGAATTTCGATCTAGTGCTTGAGTACTCAAACCTAATGCCAGACAATATTATTCCACATATGCACCACAAAAATGACCACGTTAACACTAGAACCGCCGTGGTTATACTAGTACCTAAATCCTCCATCGGCTGTCATTATGACGGTACATTTTAAACATCAATATTAAAAGAAAGACAGCTATCCGATACAACTCAAGTTTTATTCAAGCACATCGTATCAAACATCTGCACAGCCAAAGCATATACAATTAAACATAAAAGGGTTTATTTTCTAACTTGCCACATATAAAGCACTACTTCAAAAATGAAAAACCATAATAAAAACATTTCAAAAGAAACTAGTGTGTAAACAGGTAAATGTACATACAAAACTAAAACGAAAGTAGTTTTTAATTTAAAACTAAAGTAACATGTGTTAGCTCTTGCGTGTATCATTCTGTGCAGCACTGAATCCAGACTGAGCTGCTTATAACTTCCTTATTTTCGTGATCCTGCCTTTCAAATGCCGTCGGGGTGTTTTATTAAATTCATAGTAAAGTCAGGGATGGATCAAACTGCTATGCAATGGGAGTTTTATTTCCGTCCTTGCACTGTATGGAAGTATGCAGTGTGAATGGATTGCAAAGACATATGCTTAATGGGACAGGCAAGCTTATATTTCTTTATAGTATTGAATTTCATGCACTAAAAGATGCTTTTAGTCCAGATATTGTGTACACGGGACATTTATTAAGGTTGCAGTGAATAGAGTTTGAGTATTCACTGGCAAAATTACTGGAGATAAATGAATTAATGTCCATTTGTTTGTGAAAATGAATTCTAGACGAGTTATCCCTGCAGTTACCTACAATGTGCAGTGCTGCTTCATATACTGCAAGTTTGATTTAACAATTGTCTTCTGTTTGTTTAAGCAATACTAAAAGATTACGACCACAGCACATTAAGCTCCTTCACCAGCCATATGACCTAAACTTGCTAAGCCACTTTGTCAAAGGGGATTAGGGCTCACAGTGTAATACTGTGCTTGCAATTTGATTACATGCAGAAGCCCAAAGTTTCTGTCCCAGCTGAAACACACTTATTGACTGAATTTGCAAGTGCATAATATAACATTTCATAGCGTTTTAAATCCTGTTCTGTGTTGTAGTTTGCTCAGAATCTGAATTTTCCATTTATTTGAAAACCATAAACCCTGAATGCGATTTACCGATGCCTCCTTCAGCTTTTAAAATGATGAATTGCTGGCCGGTGCTTATGCGTTTGAACTTCATAATTGCAGATTTCATGCAAAGCTCGTTTCAAGTGTGCTGAGGTTCAAGTGAATGGTGCACTTTGGTAAATGCCTCTCTATCTTTTGTCCGTTACTATAATGGGTTTTGTATCATCTCTACTGGGGGCCTGTTTGATTGATTATGCGTAACTATGCCTCTAGTGTTCTGAATAGCTGGTAGACGGAGGCTTTGCTTGTAGTCAATGAGTCAGCCATCTGGAAACAGGCTAGCCTCTGATCAGCAAGCTGTTAAGGATATTAAATGAGACAGAGGAGCAGGTTTTAGGGGAAAGGGGGCTTGGCATACGTTGAGGGCTCCAGTATTGAACTGACTCTGGAGCTGCGGCCCCCCCTTCATTATTTAACCTTGTTTCAGTAGCAGGCTCTTTATATAATGGGCATGATATTTAAAGCTGCCGTGTGTCCCACAGTCAAGTTGAACACTAAACATATAGTCTTGTTGTGTCTGACCCCACTTCTAGATTCTTCTTGCTGCTGCTTGCAGCAGTATGACGTTCTACATAACCAAGCTCTCTTCTACTGCATTGTGCTTTTTCTCATGTGTCTTTTATTATTGCGATGTGTGTCATCCTTTCTTTTGCAATTGTGAAAGCCTGTCATTGGGATCAAAGTTCACAACATTTTTTGTGAGGATGCCTTTTACAGTATGAAACTGTACTTGGTAGACATAATCATGATCTCTGTCAGGGTATTTATAAGCCTGTAAATATTTGATATCACTGTACCTGTGTTGTATCTGCCTTGTCTCATATTGAGATGTTTGACTCATCAGTCATCCCTTCATCATGCCCATTTCAAACTCTGATTTTACCCACTTTATAGCCAACCAACAGCTATACAGTTCTTGCCAATGTTGCACAGTTATAATTACATACAAACATGTCACATCATCCAGATGCTTTGCATAACCCAGCCCCATGAAGAGGTATCTCCTAATAGTTTGTGGAAATAAACACTGGTACAAACGAATAAGGTAAATGTCATATTTTGTAATTAATGTATGCATAAACAGATGTAAGCAATTTAATACGCATAATAGTTTTTAAAGTGTTACTAGCAATGTTACACAGTAATCCACAGCTCCACATTTATTACTGCAATTTTTTTTTTTTAACCCTTTCATAACATCGATAAATCAATGTATCTGCTTTTTTGGAGAACGATATATCGATAGTGAAAAATTAGACATTGCCCAGCCTAGTTTTGAGTTTCTTAACTTTTTTTTTCTTATTCGAAGTGATTCATAATTTTTTTTTCTTTTGAAAGGCTGAGATTTCGGAAAGCGTTTAATCAATTAAAGGCATTTTGGTTTCTGTAAAAAAAAAAAAAAATCCTTTAAATTATGAATTATTAGAAGAACCGACAAAGTAAAAAAATAAAACAATCTTGTGAAGTCCATACTGTACAAACAGTCAGCCGAATGTCTGTTTAGGTGAAGTGTGTTGCTCATCTGTGAAAGTCCAGGTTTAGAATAGCCTGCTTTTTAAAAAATATGAATTTAAAAAAAAATACTCAATGCACCAAATGCTGGACTAAAAGACATAATGCTACAGTCGTAAAAAGAAAAGAAGGATTTGATGCATCACAAACCACCTGAAAACATCGTAACATGCTCGTAATAAGAAACTGAATAGAGCCCGGTGTCTGCATTAGAAAATTGGGCTATTCCTTTTTTTTTTTTTTTACACAAGCCCTATTACATTTATGTTATTTATTAACGCAGTGTCCTCTGGCAAGTTGACAAAATATTTGATGGAATGTATACTGTGTATAATTTGAGTAGGTTGAACAGTGAACCTATTGTTCCTCTGGACATTTCTGCTAGCAGGAAATACAGCACTCCTGGGCTTGTTAACCTGTTTAGTACAAGTGCAATGCAGTTTTTACTTTTTCAGTGTACGGGCTAAGGGTGTCCCCGTCTTAGGATTGTTGCCTCAGATACAGTAGATGAAGATCATACTGTGCTTTCGGGAATAACCTTGTCTTTTGAATCTCGAAGTTGATGAACTTTTGGCTGAATGTTAATTGCTTGCATTACACAGAAAGTATAGCCTAGATGGAGGTTATGGAAAGTGCAGACAGACTTAGGATACAGGGTAGGATAGTGGTGAGGGTGTGGAATGGGCACCTAGCCATGTTGTTGACTCTTACCATGCCCTTGGACATGTTAAAGAAGCCCATTCATGTAAGCAAAGCAATATGCTAACAAACTCCTTAGACAAGATGTGGTGATGCTCTGGGACTTCAACACTTTACTAAGGCACT